>PVHP010002219.1:25709-93378 GCA_004024765.1 Zapus hudsonius | reverse complement strand
CTTTCATGGTTTCTAATGAGAAGTCTGAGGTAAGTCTGATGGCTTTTCCTCTGTAAGTTATGGTTTGCTTTTCTCTAGCAGCTTTGAGTATTTTCTCTTTGCTTTCTATGTTAGGCATCTTAATTAAGATGTGTCTTGGAGAGTTCCTCTTCATGTCCTGTCTGTTTGGAGTCCTCTGGGCCCCTTGAAAGTTGAGTGGCTTTCTCTTGTTAGATATGGAAAGTTTTGTTGAATAATTCTGTTGAAGATATTTCCTATGCCCTTAGCCTAGACTTCTTCTCCCTCTGGGATCCCCATGATTCTAATATTGGTCCTCTTTATTGTATCCCATAGATCCCTCAAGTTTTGCTCACTTGATTTCTTGAATTTATTGAAACTTATGACATCCTTATTAATTCCTTCTGATTTGTCTTCTACTTCTGAAAGTCTGTCCTCCAAATTATCAACTCTGGGACTGATTGATTCAAGGGAGGTTTTTAACATCTTATTTTCATTATTTGTTTCTGCTATAGCTTTGTTTATAGACTCCAATTCTTTGGTGAGATCTAATTTCCAATCTATTTTTGTTTTTGCTTGGGATTCCTGATAATCATTTTAAATTTTTTTTAGGTCCTCATCAAATTTAATCATTTGGTTGTCTAGCTCCTCTTTTAACTGATTAATTTTCAATTCACTTAATGTGTTTCTGAATTCATTCATATTTCTCCCATTAAATTGATTTTGGAGACTATGTTTGAGTTAGATACCTTCATTTCATTCATGTCTTTTCTTATAATTTCCTTATCAGCCATTAGTTGCTTCATATTTGCATTGCAGTTGTGGTCAGGAGTCATATTGTTCTCTCTTTGCGATTGTGTATGTGTTGCCTCTGTTTCTTTGCCAGTCTCCTGCTCCATACAGGGACTAAGGGCCCTGGGTTAGGGAGTTCCGTCTTTGATTTCTGTGGGTTTTTTCCTTTGATTTCTTCCCATGTCTAGGTAGGTGAGTGGGACTCAGACACCCTGGGGGGTGCTGTTCAGCCTGCTTTGCTTCCAATGGGAAGATCACCAGGTTTGATCTTAAACGAAGGTCTTTCCTGTTGGGGAGTCCTGTGCCCAGCGAGGCTTAGATTTTTACCTGACTGGATAACCCTGCTCCCAGATGGTATGCTGGAGTAGAAACACTGTCCCAGCACTCCAACTATAGGGCCCAGTGTTCTCCCACCTGACTGTGTCCTCCTATCTGGTGCCCGTTGGAGCCGCTTTTGCCCACCCAGCACTGGCAGAGGTTCCCCGGTGGTGGCTGAGGCCTGGCTCTGCCCGGCAGCTGCAGTCCTGCGCGCTAGTTCAGCTTGCCCACGGAACGCCTGTGTATTGGGAGGGGTCTCAGGGGGAAGTGTGCCCAAGAATCGCTGGAGGGTCAGTGGCTGAAGCCGCTTTTGTCCTCCCAGCCCTGGCTTAGGTTCCCAGGTACCTGAGGGTCCTGCGCGCTCCGTGAACCGAACCGCCCTAGTTCAGCTTGCCCGCGGAACGCGATCACCTGTCTATTTGGAGGGGTCTCAGGGAGAAGTGCACCCGAGAATCACTACAGGGTCAGTGGCGCGTGTTCCCGGTGCCCGCCGAAGCCGCTTTTGTCCTCCCAGCCCTGGTGGAGGTTCCCGGTGTCTGAGGGCTGGCCCCGCCTGGTGGCTGCGGACCAGAGTGCTCGGGGAACCTCGCTCGTTCAGTTTGCCCGCGATTGCCTGTGCATGTGGAGGGGGGTCTCAGGGAGAAGTGCGCCCACGAATCGCTGGAGAGAGCCTGGAGGGAGGGGGCCCCGGGAGGGAGCGGTTCTCAGCCGCAGCGGCAAGAGCCAGTGGGACCCGAGTTAGGAGTGGGGGACGGGCAGTGCTTTGTTCCTCTACCGAGTAGAAAGCAGATGGGGAGACCTGACCCCCGGCTAGCGTGGAGTTGGGGAGATGGTAGGTTTGGGTTCAAGGCCAGCTGGGGTCCCGGGTTTGGATCCCAGCTGAAGAATCAAACTTTTTCAAAGAGAGTCCTGGCGAGGCTGCTACTAGTCCGCCATGATGCTCCGCCCCCCTTCATCTTCCCTAGGTACATTCTTGAAAGTGCCAAGTGAGAAGAGAAAATGAACATCGAATATCAATGTTGTGCTTCTTAAGGAGGAGTCCACTAGCACATTCCCCTCAAGTCCCACTTTTGACAGTTTAAATCTTCCAGGTGGAATAGTATTCTTCACTTAGAGTGAGGATTTAATCCTTTAGAAAGTTAAATGATATGTCAGGTGATTCAATTCAAATGTTTAAAAAGCTAAGCAGTTTATTGTCTTATTATTAATTATAATAAAAAGAATTTTAAATTGTTGATAAAATTTTAAAAATCTATCCTTATAATCTTAACAAAAGTCACATTTTTCTAAAATGAAAGTAAATAACTGGAAAATATGGAGTGACATTTGAGACTCTGTAATTTGCTTTTCCCCTTCTGTTTTTGAGGTAGTATCTCACTAGGCCAGGCTGACCTGGAACTCAGCTGTGTAGCCCCAGGCCAGTTTCAAACATACAAAGATCGTCCTACCTGAGAGGTATGTTTTACAAGTCAGCTGAAAACCAAAGCAAGAAGTCTTTAGACTGGAATGTGACTAGAGACAAAGAGCATACTTATCATGCATGGCCCTGGGATCCAGGTAAAGTAGTGTTCTGTATAATCTGTTTCATTTTCCATCATGATTCATGACTCACAATAAATAACCTAGTTGTTTATTTCTAGGAAACTAATCCTATGTGACTCTAACATTGCTAATAAGATGATATTTGAGTGTGTGCTATTTGAAATTTGAAAATCTTAAAATTTTCTGTTAGTTACAGTAGCATATTCCTGTAGTTCTAGCTACTCTAGAAGCTGAGATAGAAGGCTCACCTGAGCCCAGGACTTAAGGAGAGCCTAAGAAATATAGTGAAATTCTATCTCAAAAGGGGATGGGCAGGTTAATGATATAGCTCAGTGGTAGAACACTTGTCTAGTAGGCATGAGGCCCTAGGTTTCATCCCCAGGACCATTTTCCCACTCCAGAAACTAATACCAAGGAAATTAAAAAGTTATGCAAACATGCCCAAAATATAACATGACATCTGTCCCTGACTACAGAACATTCAGTATAAGTAGGCAATTATATTGGGATTCTGAGCATTATGGATGCCCATTTCTGTGGACAGTCTATTATAACAGACACATTACACTGGAGATATTGTTGGTTATTCAATGATAAGGAGTCATTAGATGTGGTGGTTTGAATCAGATGTCTACCATAAACTCATGTGTTTTGAAATTCTGGGTCTCCAGCTGATGACAACTTGGGAGGTGGAGCCTTGCAGGAGGAGATGTGTTGCTAGGGGTGAGCCTTGAGGTTTATTAGTCCCTAGCTTGCCAGTGTTAGTTCCATTCATGTCCTTGCTGCTATTGTCCACCTGCTGTGGCAGGGATGTCCAGCCTCTGCTCATGCCATACATTCCTCTGCCATCATGGAGCTTCCCCTAGACTGTAAGCCAAAGTAGATCTATTCCTCTCATCAGCTGCTTCTGGTTGGTTGTTTTGTTCCAGCAAAGAGAAGTTAACTACGCTAGATAAATATTTTCTTTCTCTTTGCCCCACACTTCTTTACTCAATTTGCCATATTGACCTTCTGGCCAGTGCTTTCCCCTCCCATCTGCATTGGACAACAACCCTGCTGGGGCACCATCTTTCCCTCTTCTAAGCTCAGGCCCTTCTGTAGTTCACTGATATTCACTACACTCCTTTTTCAATATATTAATTTGCTTATCTATCTTACTCATTCACTTCTGACATAAATTGATCAGAGGCCAGTACAACCAATGCATAAAACATATGGTTGTTGAATTAAAGTCATGAGTGAAGTTTAGGGCAAAGGAGTTCGTCATAGTGTTTGTTTTCCTCAAAATCTAGCTGACTACTATTTATTTTGAAAAGCATATGTAAATAACCATATTAAGCTGATTACTATGAAGAGTAAGAAGCAACATAGAAAAGCTTAAGAATGCTAGCTGAAAAAAAAAAAGGCAAAAGCCAAGATTACACTTAGGCTATGTTTACAACTACAGGTATTATTTATGCATATGGACAAAAAGTAGAAGGCAGGCAGATGCTGAAAACAATTTGCTCTATTGCATGATGGATGTAATGGCTTCTGCTGAAGTACCTGTGTTTATACAATAAACATTGTTCTCAAATGTACATATAAGTATTAATTAATAATAGTCACATTAAATATTGGCATTAATATTTCTGATCTATAAAAAAAAACACATGTAGCTGTCCCATGACTAATGCCGCTCAGCTTGCTGCCTGCATGGGCAGTCGAGGCACCCTTGTTGCCTCCTGACGGTGTTGGAGTTGCAGACTTAGCATGTAAGCAGACACAGTGCCAGACTGGCAGACTAGCCTAGTGGGTCAATATTTAAAATAGACAGGTAAAACTTCTTAAAGGACTAAAACATTTCTCATCTATTGAAACTTAAAAGTATAGGACTTTCACTAGGGCCAGTGTTAGAGTTTGTAAATTTCTTAAAATACAAAAATATTCTTTTGAGTTCAGTTGGCAGTTTTACAATCCTTCCAAAGGATTGTAAACTGTTGATTTCCAAATGCTTATTTGGAAGGCATATTCCTTAAAAATGGGCATGCTATTCTATTTGTGCCTTTATCCCAGAAATGGCTTTAAGTGAATGTTTTCAACTGCTATTAATATTATTTCTGCATACCCATGTAATTTTTTAAAAAAATAATTATGGTAAATATAAATTATCTTTTCCAGAAAATCAAATTACAAGTAAAAATGAACAGATTCTTTTCCAATTATATGAATTTATGCATAGGGTTTCTATGAGTGAGATACATTTAATGTCACCAACTACAAATGCCCACAACAGTAAACAAACCACTAAATGCTAAAGACCCAGAAAGTCTCCAACTTGCTGTTATTCACTGGACTCACTCAGAACTGCTGCTTTGTGAGAAAAATAAACAAACAAAACAAAACTGAATTTACATTTCTAAGCCTAATTTTGTAACTTTACCAACATAATGATGATTTAAAATGAAGAGTCTAGTTTGGCACAGTACTTGAGAAAAATAGATTTAATAATTTAAGACTTTATTAAGTGGTGATATTTTAAACTATTTGCATAATCCAATAAATTCTATTCCACCATTCCAGCTTCACCATGAATAAGAACAAAAGATGGTGATTTATTAGACACACACCAGGCTGAAGAATTTTCTCAGAAATCTTGGTTAAGGCTGTGATAAGAACACAAATTCATCTAAGTGTGCTGAACAATGCTTCGGGGCATACTTAGAGAAGCTTTATTGCATCACACACACAGCCACATTCCCCCTCTCATGGGCTGCAGCCAGCGTGAAGTTCACACTACATTAATTTGCACTTGTCGATATGCTGCTTTGCGAGTATTCTTAAGGCATGCTCCAAAGTGTACTCTGCCTCCTCAGCTAGAATACAAACTCCCCAAGGGCAGGACCTGGTCTAGTTATTACCCCACCCCACAGCATCTAGAACTCTGGTGTGGGGAAGCCATGGCCTTGGGAGCTGCTACTATCTGAGAGAGAAGTAGGGCAGGATGTGACCAGCTTACAGCACTCACAGAGGGTGTGAAGAACGCTGGGGAGCAGCTCTGTCATCACCAGGCCCAGTGATTACATGTGCCCAAGCCTGGCTCCAAAGGCCCCTTCCAGGCATCCTGTGGAGAGAAGTGAGATTGCAGGTGCAACCTCAGCCTCTCAGCCTGTTGCACACAGAACAGCTGATCTGACTCTCTCCGTAGGTGCTTGAAGGTGAAGAAGACAAAATGACTGTGCTGGTAGGCAAAATGATCTCTGGCTAGACTGTTTCCAGAATCAAGCAGTGGACCTCAGAGTCCTGTAAGCTGGGTCTTGAGGTACATCATATGTTGCCAGTATTGACAACTAAAAATTTCAGGCAAGAAAGTTCTATGGCCTGCATAGCCATCTATTTCAATCTTATTTCAGAGTATTACGGCTAGCAGTTTCTGAGGTTACATTGCTTTGTTCTTGTTCTTTCTCTATTAAAGATCGAGACTAGGGGTTTAACTTTCTCCTTGAAAGAACCTGTCAAATCCTTGAAGTCTTTTCTAAATAAAAAAAGGTGTAATTGTTCAACTTTTCTTGATTCCTTTTAGTTCTCTGGCTTCAAACAGGCCTGACTTTTAGGGTTCATGGTGTTTCCTGTTGTTCCTTCCCAAAGCTATACTCTATGTGTGCCCTTCTTCTAACCATCAAATTAAGTGAGGTAAATTGAGAAGATAACTCCTGTGCTGGCATGCTACATACTTGATTCAAATATTAAAGTGCTAAGTCATACTGGTACAGATAGGAACAAGTTACAAAGCCATTTTTGTGTTAATTTTTTCCAAGCAAAAACTTCTGATCTACTCTGTAGATGTGGATCTACTCTTAAATATTTGCTTAGATTATGCCACGAATGTATTTTGACCTTATATGCTTCCCAGTCAACAGTAGCTAAAACTCCAAAGCTATGCCATATAGTAATACTAGTAATAAATACTAGTAATAAAAAGTAATGTTATATTTATACTTTTATCTAAGCCATATGCCACTAATAAAGTGCTGCGAAAGAACCAGTAACACACTCACTTCACAATGTCATTAGACGATTAAGAGATCAGGGATGAGGCATGTTGGCTGTAATGCACAATATTCTAGAACTGTGAAGTTTTAATTTAAGATTGATGTGAGGAGTAAGGCTTTCTACTAAGACAGAAGATTTATATACACATGTTTATATTTACATGCTGACAGAAGGAGTAAAAAACACTTCCTGGAAAAGGTTAGACAATAATGATAAGACTACTTGGTCTCTGTGGGCTGCATGGTCTCTGCCATACCTCCTCAGCTCTGCGCCCCAAAAGCAGAACCAGCAGTAGGTAAAAATGTTCCCCGGTTTCAATCAGGCCAGGTTTGGCATGAGTCTTCAGGTGGCTAACCATCTTTTTCTCACAAAGGGAGTGTAGGCATGAAGTATGCAAGCAAGAGTACATAAGTGCACCGCATACTAAACCCCATGGCATGACAGTTTCATGGGCACGTGATCAGTGCAGTCACAGAGGCATTGTTTAGAAGGTCCTTGCAATTGGGTGTGATATGAATTCAAGGATAGCCTTGGCTACTGTAGCAGTTAGCTTCTCATTGCTGGGCTGGGGCAAAACAACTAGTTTGAGTTGAAGCAGCTTATGAAAGGAAACAGTTGATTTTTGACATACAGTTTGGAGGGGAAGTTTTTCATGGCAGGGAAGTCATGGCAGGAGCAGATAGCCGGGAGTCACAGCTCCATAGCAGCAGGAAGAAAACAGAGTCCAATGTGGAAAGAAGAGTGGGGCTATAACAAGTCAAGACCCACCTGCAGAGCACACCTCCTCCAGCAAGCTTCTGCCTCCTAAAGGGCCCACCAGCTGAAGATTAATCACCAACACAACCAAGTTCAGATTCCCAGCACCTATGTAAATGCTAGGTGTGGTGGCACTTGCCTGTAATCCCAGAATTCAAGAGGCAGAGAAAGGAGGATCCCACAGGCAAGTTAAATAGACAGAGTAGCCCAATCAAGCTCTGGGTTTAGTAAGAGACCATGACTCAATAAATAAGGTGGAGAGCAACTGAGGAAGAAACCTGGTGCTGGCTTTGGCCTACACATATACACATATGCACAAACACATGTGCGCATGTACCCCCACAAATACATACAAACAAGTATACGCACATGCATATCATACACATGCAAAAAACCTCCATCATGACAGGAGAGGATGGATATGAAGAGAAAAGGAAGGAAGGGAGACAGAGAAAGAGAAGGAAGAAGAAAAGAGAAGGGTAGGAGGGAGGGAGGAAAAAGAGACTGAAGCAAACAATGGTTTTTGCTATAGTACCTTTCAATGACTTCTTCTCTGTTTCCTGAACAAGAGTCCCTATATTTTTATTTGCACTGGGACCTGATCAAAGGTTAAGGGCTATGAAAAAGCTCATCTTTGAGATTCAACTATCAAAATCTAAGTTGTTGGAAAATTCTACACATACATTCCTAATTTAAGATCATCTAACCTCTAGAATGACAGGCATTCCTGCAGATTCCTAAATCTCACATATACACAAGGCTCTGAAATTACATGTTTTACATTTCAGACCCTAAGGACCTCTTTTGGGATATGATGAATAGCCAACACTGTGTGGTAAACATTACTTGAAATGGTGTGCCAGAGGATTAATTCATATTACTTTAGAATGAAGATAAATCATTCCTTAGTGTGAAACACGACCAAACAAAGAAAGTTAGAAATTTTACTAAGAGTTCCTTTTACCTCCTTTGGAAGACAGTACTATTGGGGCTGGAGAGATGGCTCAGTGGCTAAATGCACTTGCTTGCAAAGCCTGTCAGCCTGGGTTCAATCTCCCAGCATTCACCTAGAATGGGTGCCTAGTCCTAAGACAATGGGAGGCATAGCCAGGAGAATCTGATGCTCAAGGGCAGAGAGTCTGTAGCAGCAAGAGACCATCTCAAGAAGCGGAAGAACAAACACTTCAAGGTTGTCCTCTGACCTCCACCCAAGCAGTGTGTATGCCCAAACACACACACACACACACACACACACACACACACACACACACAATTTTCAAAAGATAGTACTGTAGCATTCAAATTTATACAAAGACACATGAGTTTTCCTGATTTAAATAAACAAATGAAAGCATTTTTGAGATAAAAAATGTGAATATTATTTGCTCTTAATTATTGCCAATATTGCTTGTTTTACTACTATAGTGATTATGTAAGAATCTCTTTAACTGATGCACACTGAAGTAGTGGTAGGTGAAATAATAAACATGTTTGAGATCTGGTTTAAATATTTCTATAAAACGGAAGAGGTAGCACAAGAGATTGAAGAAGAGGCATTCAAAGATGAAGAGAAAGATGACAAAAGAGGGAAAAAGGCAACAAAGAAGGTGGAGGAATCTAGAGGAAAATCGTGAATGAGAAGGAACACTGGCAACCTGCTGGTCAGACGTGATGGAATGCAGAGGTTCACTATCCTCCTGCCTTTGTCCTCATGTGTTGAAAACTCTCACAACTGTGTGTGCATGCACGCTCACGTGTGCCTGTAGTGTACAAAAACATCCAAATAAAAATCAAGGCACCAATTTCTCCATTGCCTCCATACTAAATGTCTTTTTTGTTCTTTTTGGATGTATAAGCATCCTCTGTGACTGACAGGAGTTCTCTAAGCTGAAGAGACACAAAGGAGTAGAAGGGAAGGATCATTCGTCCATGGGTCCCTGACACAATATGAAAAGAAAAGAAGACAGTGGGCGGAAGAGCCCGCCATTGTTCTTCCCTCTCTTTCCTCTCCAATGATGCCAGAGTCAGGGTTCAGGTCACAAGGAATGCTATTCTGGTGGTCAGCCATTTGCCCCATTTTGTATACATCAAAGAAACTCTTGTTCTCACCACATTCCAAGCTCGCAGTTTCCCACCTACTTTAAAACCCTATCAAGTGGCCAGATGAACTAAAATATGAATGAAACGACTACATTATGGGGAACACCTGCTTGCAAATCAAGAGACAGCCCTCTTGTCACGGCGACTGTACGATATATAGCATTTTAAAATTAAATATGCTTTATATCATTATGGGTATTTCAGATCAATGCTCAACATGTCCAGCTTTTCAAAGTGAAATGTAAATTTCTCTCTTGAGTGCAGATGGTGGCCAGACAGAAGGTCAGGTCATGGCTGAAAGACCAGAGAACAATTGCTGCTTTGCTATTCCAAATCATCCAGGGACTGAGACGCCACTACTTTCTTTTCTGAAACTGTCTGTGCAATACAAAATAGTGACAAAGGGTACTTACACGATTTCCTCACATCCTGTCCCAGGAAAAAATGGTAACAAGCATGTCGCATCACAGACATCTTGTAACCTTTCAGAGGTTTCTTCCTAACGGCTATGACCTCCCCAAAAGGTACATCTCTATCTAAAAATGTGTCACTAACAACCATTATAAAAACTGTTACTATTCATTACATATGGAAATATAAATTTATGAATAAAAACTACTCCAATGAATCTTGCAATGTTTACCTTCATGCCATTACAGCCTACATTTAAAATGATATATTCAAAGATAAATGTTACAGAAGCTTTTAAAGCAGGTTATTCATTCAAAAGTGAAATTATCGTCTTATTGTTCTTGTAGCAGTTTCCCTCTGAGCCATTGTAGCACGGTTTCTAAACCTCCAGGACTGGCTGTAGTGTTCTCTCAGACACACAGTTGTGCTTATAGACTTAATATTACACGCAGGAACTAAATAATGCCACGGAGTAGGCCACCATAGCATCCAGAAACGGCAGTACACGAGAAAAGTAAAGTTCTCTGTATTGAGGTTTGTAGTTCTGGGCTGTCAGTCCCTGACAAGGAAGGATTTTCCATTCCATTATCAGGTACGCCCCCAACTGGATGAAATAAAAGTTTCATTATCTGTGCGTGTTGATAAAGAAAAAAAATCTTCTGGAAATGTAAAACATTATAAAATTTAAATATAGTGGTGTGAAAGCAAAATTTTATCATGGTCATCTGGATTTTAACTTAGTTCTAAAGATTTCAATCATGATTTGGAAAACTTTTTTTTTTTTTTTGGTTTCTCGAGGTAGGGTCTCACTATAGCCCAAACTGACCTGCAATTCACTATGTAGTTTCAGGGTGGTCTCCAACTCACAGCAATCCTCCTACCTTGGCTTCCTGAGTGCTGGGATTAAAGGTGTGTACCACAACGCCCAGCATGATTTGGAAAACTTTCGAAGCTAAGCTTGATATCAAACTAATGAGCACATTCATAATCATATTTTTCACAACTGTCTTTATGTCATTTATCATCAACAGTTGATAGTTTGAAAGGGACAATATGTTGAAAACTATGATATAAAACTTGGATAGAAAGACGTTTTTAAAATTATTCAGAGCTATATCTAAATTGCAGGGATATCTTTAAATTATTGATATTAAAAATTCAGTTTTATTATTTTAATAAAATAAGCAATCTGCTTTATTGCATATAGAGAATGCAAGCCTTCAATTGCCTATACTGTAAAATAAAAATAGAAAATCACATCAGCCTGCTAGAACTTTCTCTCTGAAAACTTTATCCATGTAGTCAATTAAAACTGGAGTATCTCATGATCTCAATAGAGTTATAACATAAAACATCTGTTCAAACTGAAATTGAAGCAAGCAGCATTTTCTTCCTAACATTTCTAATTTTGCTGTATTTAGGCTTCCTGAGCAAACATATTCATGGCTATCTTAGTTAAAACTGGTTTCACTCTGCCAACAATCAATTTGATTGACATATTTATATATCAACTCATCTCATCTTACAAATTTCAAACTTTTTCATTTAAAATTGGATATGGGTTGGCATCTTTCAAGAACTTTATGTACGTATATTTTGGGTTCAAACTGTGCATTAGATGATTTTTTAAACTTCTGTAAGTAATAGATACATATCCAAATGTATATTTATGAACTGTCAAATTGGAATTTCATATGCAAGCAGTTGTATTCTCACCACTTCGTGTCAGGCAACTATAAATGAAATTCTTTTAATAGTTTAAACTAGATCCTTACATTATCGAGGAACAACGTAAGGGAAATAAAGAACTTGGGGTTAAAGTGCAGCAACATCAGGAAGACCTTGCAGTGGCAAGTTCTGCTGTGGTCTCTGCTGGAGTTCTCTCCTACCTGGTCTTTAATTTCAAGATCCCTTTGTGACTTTGCTCTGTATTCTCTGTGCTCCTTTTCAGCCTCATCCTTCTCCATTTTGGTTTTATTTAGCTGGAAACGCATTTCTCCACACACCTGTTAGATTGTAAAAAGATGATCAATAGTCACTGGAATCCGCCAGGCAATGCCTGCAATGAGATCTTTTAGTGCCCCCTAGAGGCCATATGACAAAATACAACAGAATTTTCTAAGATTATCAGAATATTGAATAGGGTTTGTGAAGATTTGGAGGGATTACTAGGCTAACAATTTCAAATTACAATAAAGAATTGCACAACTATGGAACTAGTAATTTAATAGAATTATTTTATACAAAATACTTTCAATAAACATCACACAAATACTAACTAGGTAAAACTGGTGATCAAGGTGTGTTATTTGCTTAAATTTATGTTTAAATATTATATACATTATATAGTATTATACACATTATATAGTATTATATACATATTCTCAAATATTCTCCTTTTTTGAGGTAGGGTATCTTTCTAGCCCAGGTTGACCTGGAACTCACTGTATAGTTCCAGGCTGGCCTCAAACTCAACGGTGGTCCTACATTTGGCTCCCAAGTGCTGGGATCAAAGACATTCGTCACCACCCCTGGTTCCATATTAGAAAACATTCTTTCCAGAACTTCATCAGGTAGGCATGTTTCCTTTTCCTTTTCTCCTTTGTATGTATTCTGTGGGTGGGGCGGGGGATGCGTGTGGTGTAAGCACATATGTGTACAGATGCGTACCTCCTTCACTGCTCATCTTTCTGACTTTCTGAACCTGGAGCTCACCGTTGTTTTATGGTTGGATTGGCTGCAACAGGAAGGAAGGCCCATTGATTCTCCCATCTCTGCTAGGGTTGCAGGCATGGGCAGCCACACCCGGAATCACACATGGGTGCAGGGGACCGAACTCATGTTCTCACGCTTGTGCAGCAAGTGCTTTTGCCCATGATCTCCTCAGCCACCATCAGGTAGGTTTTTAAGGAAATTTATAAGGATTTCTCTTCTGCTAATAAACTGTATTACTGACATTTAGGTGTGTAGTAACAGTATTTACTGTAAACCTTTTAGCTACCATCAATCTTATCATAGCAAGTGCACAATACTACTTCAGCTAAGGTAAAAGTTATAGCGTGGCTGTAAGCGCCCTCTACAGTTACAACTGTAACCTTTAATTTAAAAAGAATGCACACTCAAAGTGAAATAATATTGATGTATCACTACTTAATAATAGAGTATCTTTAAAATGATGTATAACATTCTTTATGCAACTTGTATTCTTTTCCACAGATTCAGACCACAGAAGACACAGAAATATATTTTGAAGCCGGGCGTGGTGGCGCATGCCTTTAATCCCAGCACTTCGGAGGCAGAGGTAGGAGGATGGTTGTGAGTTCAAGGCCACCCTGAGACTACAGAGTGAATTCCAGGTCAGCCTGGACTAGAGCAAGACCCTACCTCGAAAAACCAAAAAAAAAAAAAAGAAATATATTTTGAAAATTAATTATAAGACAAATCTACATAGAGAAATAGGCATTTTTAGATTTCTCAGAACTGATAGAAAGATCAATTTGAGCTCTAGTCTAGACCTAATTTTTTTTTTCTTTCAAGACAACTCTTGAAAACAAAAAGGTTTTTTCCTCTAGACCTAATTTATAATTGCATGTTTTTAAAGATTAGATTTTATCTAATGGCTTATACACGGCCACTTTCTGATTTGGGCATTTCTGAAAAATTGATGATTTTGAAACATTTAGGAATCACTTTCATCATTACTGAGGTATTACAATATATTAAAGTAGAAATGGCTGGGGAGATGGCTCAGATGGCAAAATGTTTACCTTGTAACCATGAGGACTTGAATTCAGATCCCCAGAACCCATGGATAAATACTGTGACAGTGATGCGTGCTTACAGTACCAGTGCTGGGGAGGAGACGGGAGGATCCCAGGACCTGCTCACTAGCTAGTCTTGCTGAATTAGTGAGTCTGTCATTCGTTTGCAGTAGCAGAGATCTGCCTCAAAGAAGGTAGAGCACAGACACCTCGGAGTTGTTCTCTGATCTCTACATGTACACACATGTGTTGTACACACAAATAAATAAAGGAAGAATCTGCTAATGTACAGAGCTTACATGCTTAATATTTTTCAAATAAAAATATTTAAAGAAATAGGCCAATATGAGCTTAAAAGTTACAGTGACAAGACAGAAGGAAAAGACAGTAAACTTTACCCAGAAACACTAAACAAAACAAACAAACAAAAGAGCAAGAAGTACATTATCAGAACAAAATCTATTAGAATTCATCTGCAATGGGTGAGGACATGGAATACAAAAACTTTTAGCAGTAATGCTGAAAAAAATTTAAGAATAGCAGAATAGAAGTTAGATTAGCCCTAAATTCTTATTTACTATTCCAATACATTTGGCTTACATAGGTGTATAAATGAAATAAAAAGTCTTAAATTCATAACTTCTGAAAACAACAATTACATACCCACTATTAGGAGTGACTGTTATCTAACCTACTATATAACAAGGGTTGAACTGTCTGATCCTATTTAAAATTATCTTCTTTAATTTTACTTTTAAAGTTTCCTCATCTTAGTATTTTCAATTTATCATTTACTATATTTATCCACAACATTTAATTAATTTCATTTAAAATAAAATATCTCAAGGCTATTTAGTCTAAGCACTCTCCCAATGTTTGAGTCCTTTCGGATGGTTCTAAAGAGAACTCTTACTTTGCATCACCATTCTGCAAACAGAAGTTCTCTCCCAATAATGAACAGAAAAGCATCAGCGTGGATTTCATCTATAAATTCAGTTAGATATTTCCCTTCCTTTACATTCCTCCACCCCGTCTCCATACAAACACATCAGGTATATGGGCACATGTAAACTTCTTCCATTTCTACATCAGCTAGTATGATTTTTTAAAGCAAACATGGAATTATAGAGGCTGAAGAAAAAAGTTTTTTTTTTGTAATGTATAAGTTAAAATTAATTCCAACAACTGAATTACAGAGCAACAATGATATTAAAATGTATTGTAATTTGAGGAAAAATATGGAAGGGGTATTATTTTATACAAGTATCTGTGCATTTAGTGGTGAATAATAAACTTTCATTAACTATATTATGGATGCCAGATTCAGTTTCTTACTTTTAAACCAACTGACTGTGAAATCTAGGTAAACTAGTATTTCTTAAAATAGAGTCTTACATAGTAACCTTGGTCCAGTTAAAACTACTAAATGTTGTCATTCTTGTTTCATAAGTTAGTGGACAATGTCCAGAGTACACATGCTGTGGTATTTTAATTTCCAAACTTAATTATAATAAAACAAGAGTTTGTACTTATTAGAATCTTGGTTTTAGAGGCAGATCTGAAAAAGAAGTGAGAAGAAGAGAATTTTTGTATGTAAAACACAATACATTGTAAATAGATGTCTTTGGCAATTACTGGGAAGAAGACTAAGCTTATGCTATCTCTGGAAAAAAATCACTCCTAATTAATTTAAAAATTTAAGTTTTGTCAAATATTTAATAATTAATATAATCCCAATTTACAACTCTTTCATTGCCAGTTAACCCTTAGGCTGTTCATGGACATGATTTGTGTGTAATTTATCTTTGAATTTGCAGCACACAGCAAAGGGGTATCATATACTAATGTTTGCAAGTGATCCATTAAGTAGACTTTTATTATCCTTGAAATAATAAAACTTTTCTATTCTAAAATTTGTCCTGATAACACTAAGACAATTTTTCAAGGAAAATATGTGTTTAAGTAGCTATTAAACTAAATTATTTTTTTTACCTTTGAGACATCTACTTCCTGAGAAGCAAGCTGGTTTTGAATTTCTTCTAGTTGACTAACAGCTGCAGTCTTCTCCCTTGTGACCTTCTCCACCTCCGCCTCCAGTTGGGCAATATTCTGAGATAGGATGAGCATCTGTAAGAGAACATGGAAGTTCTCAAGATGGCTCAGTGGGTAAATGCTTGTTGCATGCATAAACATGAGGATCTGAGCTCCGGGCCCCAGAACACAGAAAATGTCGCGTGTTGAGGTGTGCATCTAGAATTCTAGTGCCAGGGAGGCAATGACAGTGAATCCGCGGGGCCCACTGGCTAGCCAGGCTAAACAAACCAGTGACCCTGCCTCAAGACATATAATGTGGAGAGACTCTGATCTCCACATATATGTGCACAAAGGTGTACACACATCCACAAACACATGTGTGCCCATACACATGAAGCATACACATTCACACAAAATAGTTCTAAACAATAAACTTGTTTTACAAAATGAATACTTTAAAAATCATTTTATTAATAGTCTTCGCATAGCCACTGGGCTCTATATTTTTTGGGACTGTTTATGTCCACTTCTCTACTTCCCAACTCATCTCATGACTTGAAATGCCTGCTTCCCTCCTATTCATTCCCACGGACTCAAACCTTATTATGAACAATGTGAGATGATAAATCTAAGGTAATGAGTATCAGACACCAGGTAAGTTATGCAATAGACTGCCATCAGCACACTTCAGAGAAGGGATGGAGGAATCAGGCAACTCTTAACTCCTCCTTCCAGTGGAAGGCATGAAAGGATAGAAAGAGAATCAAACTGGAGGATATCTTTAGACAGAGAGATTTCCTTTGGACGAACCCCACCAATTCTCCCAACCTAGTGCTCCCCTCCTCCAGGATTCATCTAGGCTACTATCTCCTCTTCTGTAGGAAGCCTTCTTTTATTAGCTCCTAACACGAAACGCCCCGGGGTTGATATTGAGCTGGTGCGAACTGGAACGCTAAGGCCCGCTGTCTTCACCACATCCATCCTCACTGATTCCTCTCCATGCCAGACTGGTGGTTAGCAGTCTGACAATCCCTCTGCATGTAGCCCTCCGATGATGCCCTCAGTATATACTCGGTCACCACCCCCAGCCTAGACATACTCTATCCTGGTACTTAATTACACTGTTTTGAGTTGTCTCTGTTTCTTTGCCTAGAAGTTCCTCAAGGGCATGTTCATTAAAAGGCACCAAATGGTTCAGGAATGGCTGAATGAATAATTAGGATAAATGGCTTTTCTGAGGGAGTCTGTACATATCAGATCTTGGTGTTTCTTCTCAAGATTAAAATGCTTTCTATATTTCAGACATATGTTTAGGCTTGGTCCCAGTGAACCCAATTCTTTTAGGCTAATTTCTTAGTTCAATTAACAGTTTTAAAATGAAGAGATGTTACCTTAACCCAGAATAAAACATATAGGGATGGCTATCCGTTTTTAACCTGTTGAAACAAGAACTGTAAACAAATTGGAAATAACGACTCTTGAAATTTATGGACACCACGATGCTTTCGAATTTGGTTTTATAGCTTAAATAAATGTTTGTGATAAAAATCAACAATGAACCAAAGCTTTGGTAAGTTAGCTTTAAAACAATAAAACCAAGTCAGGTGTCTGCTTCTGAATTTTATGAATAGCTAAACCTGACTCTTGTGAAAATAATGAGCCTTGGTGGCTAATTTTCTAATTTAGGCTGATAAATTAATGAAGTGTTTTGAAGATAGTGAATTATTGTATATTTGACTTATGGTTTCTTAACATCAAAATAACGTCTACCAGTTTAATTTGCACATAAAGTTAGCTTCACTAATAACTACAAAGTATCTTTGTAACATTACAATCTGAACCTAAAATTAAAGGTCAAAAGAAAATAGAAAAATCAAGTATCAATTTAATTTTCTTAATTTAAGAATTTCAGTTCATGACTAATCATATCATAAACACGTAATTATAGGGCTTCTGGACCTATACAGCAGCTGGAAATCTCACTGACAAGCTATTAAAATTCATATTTTACAGATTTAAATAGAGATGAATCTAATGATGGAACATGCTAACACTGTAGTTTTTCAAGGAAATATGCAGGTATATATTTTGCTAATTGTGAATTCTAAGTCAATTTCTATTACAAGACATGAACCAAATCCCTCCCTTTCCTCAGGACTCCCTCCCTCTACCAGCCATCACTGCCTTCCTCTGCCCACTACCTGTCTGCTGCCTCCTGTCACCTATTTCCTGAGGCCGCCCCTCCTGTTGTCACACCTTCTTTTCCCCATGCCCACCATCTGGAAGTCAGCATTGCACGGCAGGAGTTTCTCCATCCACATCTGTTGCAGAGCCAGAAGTAACACAGCCAGCTGCAACACTGCTGGATGTCCACAGCTCTGACATCAGGTAAGTCCTTTCAACTTTGACAGGGGTAAGAAAGAGACAAGGACACCCAGGTTGGGAGAGCTTGATAGAATTTTCTGCTAAACAGTCCTTGGGGGATTGAACTGTGGCGTAAAGTAGTACTTCCTGTACAAGAGATAGGATTCTAGCAATGGGTTACTGTCAAGGGAACCAACGAAGAAAACGTGTGGACTAGGGGCTAGTCACATGAACGTGGTGGATGACTGAATGAACTAAGGGACCCGAGTGGCTCAGTGCAACCAAGAACCATTACTGATGGCAACTGACAAACTCTCAGCAAGTCACGTGTTGGAGAATGAGGCAAACCTGGGTAGGTAGAGGACACCTCCTCTGCTAGAGCTTCCCACACAAATGGAAGAGAGGGAGAGGAGATGGTAACAGTGGGAGAGAAGGAGAGAGAGAGAAAGGAAAGAGGGAAGAGGGAGATAGAAGAGGGGGAAGAAACACAGAAGGAAATAAAACAAAGCAGGAAGGCTTGTTTTAACACTATCTTTATCTACTGAGTACTTCTGGTGTTATATGGTTAGTTGATTAGTCTCCCTATTGTACACACACACACACACACACACACACACACACACACACACACACACAAACACACAGTTTAAATTCCTTTAGAGAAGGAATTATATCAGATTTGATATAAACTTGGATCACTTATGTTGATTACTTTTCAGTTCAGTTAAAATGAGATTCAGAAAACTAAGCTACTAATCCAAGTTCACTCAAGATCATAAATAAAAGGAAGAGCTCGGTCTTAGAGTCAAGTCTGTCTGTTTTTCTATCACAAAGCTATTCAACAAGGTTACTCATCTATCTCTAAAATAGGAATAGGAGCACAGCTAAACTTTATTCAATGTCCAGCATAAGGCAGGCATGATGTCATCTTCAAAGTACCATCTCATTGAATCCTGTCAAGTCCTTGAGGGAAGCAATAGCCACTTTATTCTTACCTCTGAAGATAAAACTGTCAAGGTCACAAAAAGGTCAAACTGGATTCAACCCTACATCTTTTTTTCTCTAAAGCCAGTTTTCCTGATGAGAGTTCCACCTCAGAGCTACACACTGTCAGCTCTTTACTCTCACTGCTGCACACAAGACCTGAGATCACATGTCTGCCAAACCTTACCCCACTCAGGCTGAGAATGCCCTGTATTCAGCTGCCACCTTTACTCATGACATAATTGTCAGTCAGGAGAGGTTCCGGTACGTATACATGTATGTGGCACAATGCCAAGTACATCTCAGTCTTCCTTCTTCATCAGCAGGAATTTTCACCAGTGTATTTTTTATATAGTAGAACTATTGATTAAGGTGGGTGGTTTCCACTAAACAACCCCCAAAACACAAATCTCTCAGGTGTGAACAATGGCTTGTCTTTGCTATCGATTCCATTCTCTCTCACACACAATAGCCAACTCATGACTTTTCCTCCCTCCATGCCTTACTCAGGTTTGGATATACATCACTTTCTTCCTACATACCCTGGATTTCTAAATCCTATATATTCTTTGAAACCTTCTCCACAAGGTTTTGCATGGTCCCCTGGCAGGGATCAGTTCTTGTCTTCTGGATTCTCCAAATTTAATTCTATTCCCAGTGGCAGGGGACCTTCTTTTTTACCTACTGTGATGGTTTTGTTGGCAGTTTGACCTTTTTGGTAATCATGGGTGGGTCTCTGATATTGTTCACAGGAAGGCAGCCCTCTCAGTAGGGGCAGGATGTAAAGAGGCTCAGAGGAGCTAGAAACAGACATCCATCCCTTCCTGGGAGGGTAATGCAGGAAGGAAATTACAGAGACTTAGGGAGTCAAGTCTGGGAAGGGTTGCAAGACCCTTCCCTAAGGCTATATAAATGGGGAGAAAAAACTCTCTCTTCCATTTGACTGTTTTGTTGGTGTATGTATGGTGTTGGTAATGGGATTCTCTTTCTGCTTGGACCTGTGAAAGAGGGCTAACCTTTTTCACAATTATGGAACTTCCCTTGGATCTGTAGCTTCAATAAATCCTTTCCTTCCATACACTGTGCCTGGCTTGCAGGTTCATCCCTGCGTTGCATGAGCTGACTACAACACCTTCCCCATGTATCATTCATCTATTGGAGTGTGTGTTATGTGAGAGAGTGTGCCAAGAAATAAAGATGTTAGGATGTTAGATGACACATGCAAGGAGAGGCCAACAATTTAACAAGGATTTGCACCAAGCAGAGTTAATGAGAAGCCACAGAGAAAATACCAATTCAGGTTTGGGAGGCTGTGAGAGGAGGTGGTATAAAGGCCTCTGAGGATCAAAAAAAAAAAAAAGTAAAGGAAGGCTCTTCCTGGTAGGGGCAAAACCCATGCAAAACCCTGAATGAAAAAGACATTTCAGCAGATTAACCTGTGAAGTTCTGGGGAAGTACAAGGAGATGAGTTAGGAAGAAGATAAAGAGAGAGGACACTGGACAGCTGAAGAGATGAAACATAATACAGACATTTGATGTTTTGTTAAAGAATCCTGAATTTTATCCATGTTTGCATGGATGAGACCCAAAAGAATTTTACAGCAAGAAACTGGCATACTGAGATGTTCATTTTTGAAAGATCATTCCAGCTGTGATTCAAAACACAGGTGTAAAGGTTCAATGTGAGGCATGGGCCCCACAGGGGCTCCAGGAACCCTCTAAGCATGAGAGAGTGGTAGCAACATGATGGACAGACAGGGCAGTAAAATGCATGGGTTCCTGACTCTGTAGATCTCGTGGGAGAGGGAGGAAGAAAAATGACAAAATTTCTGTTTGGGGGAAGTAAATGAAAATGTTTCCACTGTAATAAGGGAGATAAAAGGGGTAGGGGAACTCATCAGACAAAGATTTAAGAACCAAAGCTATATATATATGTAAAATTAAAGACAGAGTAGTGATAAAGATAGCTAAATCTATACCTCTTGGCTAAACTCTAAATTATAGAACCATCTATCAAGCTGCTTTCTGATGTCTCATTATTTCAAAGGTACATATCATCAGTATCCCAAATGAATATAGATTCAGAAAAGGTACCTTTAAGAATAAAACTTTTAAAAGTAGTGGTTAAGGTGCTTGCCTGCAAAGCCTAAGGGCCTAGGTTTGATTCCCCAGTATGCATATCAGCAAGATGCACAAGGTGGCACATGCATCTGGAGTTTGTAGTGGCTAGAGGCCCTGGCATACCCATTCTCTCTCTCTCTCTCTCTCTCTCTCTCTCTCTCTCTCTCTCTCTCTCTCTCTCTCTGTCATATATATATATATATATATATATAAAGTAAGTGTGGTATATAGTAGTGTTCAGTGACAAAGCAATGTTTATTTCACAGCTGAGGTGAAGTGCACCGAAGGGCGAATGAGAGGTAAAGAAATAAAGGTAACACATATAGACAAATTTTTTAAGACTCTTGATCAGTAAAGAAGAGAAAGAGGAATAAGAGTTCTGAGCTGGCTTCCAGCCTTGGTGGCAAGTGGGCAACTTTAATGCACCTGGATCCCCCTCTGCTATTTTGATCTAGTTGGGTTAGGATACACGGGCATTGAGACTGTTGTAATTTCTTGTGTAGAGAAGATTGATAACACCAGATTAGAAGATTATCTCAACAGGTGAAAGAAATTTGGGGGTATTTTCTTAGTGACAAGAAAGGCTAGAAGGCAAAAGCTGAAGACTTAGAAGAGATCCTAGAGGTGGGAAAAGGGCGAGGGCACAGGGGAAGAAGCAAAGACCAGGATCAGGACTGTCCCTGCTTGGCAGGTGGGTGCATGGAGTAGGTGGTTGGGGGTGTAAATAGTTGAAGCATAGTCATCCAATTGCCTTCACTTTTCTTTATTAAGTGAGTTTTTCTGTTGAGGATTGATTGGTTTAAATAGAAATTGAGGAGGAGGGAGTGAAAGGAATGGGCCACAAGGATTGGCAAAAATCAGCTACCTGTGAATTCCTGCTTTGCATGCGGACGTGAGTTTGGGCACGTATTAGATGGTGGTGGTAGCAAAACTGCCACCTTCTAGGCACAGCTGGGGTGCGAACCTGGGTCTATGTGGCATGCTTTTGGGGGGTTGGGAGTCTCAGAGTTGAGGGCGGAGAGAGGGAAATGCCTACCGGAGTTAGCCACTGGGGTTTCTGACCTTCTTCAACACCCTCTTAACCCTTTGTCCTCCGTGTCATCCTTAAGCAATACCAACAGAGGATGAGGGGGCATGTGATGGCAGATAGAAAACTCGAGAATGAATGTCATCTGACAGATGACTGGAAATCTAAGCCCAAAATGTCATGGCTTTACCTTCCACTTCACCTTCTGGCATATATTCTAGTCCCTTCCAATCTACTGACAGAATCATTTTTCTCAAGTATACATGGCACCATAACACCATACAATGTGAAGTCATTTAATGTTTTATCATCTTTTTTGGATAAGATTTAAAGTATCTCACAAGATTCTAAGGCCATTTATGATTTGGTCTCTGCATATATCTCCACTGCTCATCCTCCACTATTCTACCCCTCATTCCTGATGCCTTGCCACCTGACAGTCTCTAAATTCCTATAAATTACAGGGATTCCCAGCTCCAGTCTTAGCCATGTGGTTTTCCTGAGCATAAAACCATCTTCCCTCAACTAATTTCTTCATCTAACCATTCCCCCATCTTTCTAGGTCTCATTTCAAAGTCTTTCTGACAAAAAAGTCATACCACTTAGGCTAGGTCAGAGTCCTATCACACATTTTCATGGTGTGTTGTACCAAACCTTCAAGGCTTTAACACTATCATGAACAAAATCATAATTAAAAGTCACTTACAAAAGAATTCACTTAATGATTACCTCTCCATATATATATTAACAAGGCTTAGACAAAGGAGCTTATACTAAATACCTCAGTTTGTCAGACAAGTTAAAACCCACTGGGAAGAAATCGTGATTTTTCTTCTGTTACCTTCAAGCCTGCACATTACCTGACACACAACAGATCTCAGTAGATATTTGCTATGTTGCTAATTTACATTAGTTATCCAAAAGTGATATATAAAACAGTATAGGGCACAAGCAATGAGTCCCCTTTAAAACATGTGCCAGCTGTTTGGTTAGTTCTTCCTCAGTTACATGCTACTGCAACAATATTAAAGCTAGGTTCCCCTCAGATCTATATTCCACTAGGTTACTGCTTTCAAACATTGCCTATTTCATGTCACCTGTTCCTTTTGCTTTTAGTTTCTTCTTTCAGTTACTGATCTGGTTATGGTCATTTTCATCATGTAATTTGTCAGAACTTAGGATTGTGTACATGATAACTTTTTCCGGGTTTATTAAAAGCACCTTATACATATTTATTTTGGGGGAGAAGAAAAGTAAGGGAGTCATTTCTCTCTGGGTCCGTGGGTTACTTAGGGGGTTGCAGCGCGCACCAACTCCCTGTTCACCCACGGAAACTGGGCGAGCAGAGGCTTGGAATAGCCGTGAGCCGAACGAGAGATGAGACTCTCGGGAGACTGCGGCAGTGGGCAGATCTCATTTTATTGGTAGATTGCAGCTGTTTTTATAAAGAAAAGTCAGAGGTAGAAGCATAGGAAGCAAGATCTGTGAGAGAATGGTGATGTCAGCAGAGGAAATGAAACCTTATTGTTTAGGTTTGTTATTTGCAGTTAGAATAAGTTAGGCTTTGAACTGCTTATCTTATCGGAGCTGTGTCCTTCCTGGGGCTGGAGTTTTCAGGATTGCTAAGATTTACAGGGGCCCCCGGAATTTGCCTCAACTTCCTTCGGAAGGAGACTGTCCCAGAGCCTGCCAGACTCAGCAGAAACCTTACTTCCTCCATGCCTCATTAGCAGAGTACTACAATTTCTCTCTAATTAAGTCAAAGTGCAATTAAATGTTTGTATCTGCAGAGCCCCTGAATTCAAAAGTGAAATAATTTGAATTTCATAATGTGGAGTTGAATTGGTCAGGGAATAAACTTTACCAAGAAACATGGAAAAACACAATTTTATTGAACTCTGTATTATAAGCAAATTGACTAGTTACAAATTTTTTACAGTGCAAAGTTCATTCATGGATGGCAACCTACATTCATCACTGACATGCTGTGGTGGTTTAAATGTGTAGTCCCATAGATTCAGGCATTTTTTTATTAAGATTGAGCTTGCAACTTCAGTCTCCAGTAGGCAGAGCCCTTCTGGGCAACAGGTGTGTCACTGGGGGCAGACATTAAGCCCACCCTACTAGGTGTGTTAAGAGTCATTTGGAAGCCAGGCATGGTGGCGCATGCCTTTAATCCCAGCACTTGGAAGGCAGAGGTAGGAGGATTGCCATGAGTTTGAGGCCACACTGAGACAACAGAGTGTATTCCAGGTCAACCTGGACTAGAGAGAGACCCCCACCTCAAAAAACCAAAAAAAAAAAAAAAAAAAAAAACAGAGTCATTGGAGCTCAGACTGTGGTGCTTGCTGCTTGTTGCAATTGTTTCTCTGAACTCTGTAAGCCTGAAAGAACCCTTTCCTCCTATAAGCTGTTTCTGGTTGGGTGTTGTCTAGCAGTAAACTGACTGCAACAACTACAACACATGAGTACCGACCTTCTTCTGCAACCTAAGGCCTTCAGTAGCTGCTGCAAGTTGATCTGAAATGTCCCCTGCAGGCTCATGCATTTCAACACTTAGTTTCTAGATAGTGGCACTGTTGTGAGATGTTTGGAACCTTTGGGGCAGGAGGCATGGCTGGTGGAAGTGAGTAACTAGATCAGGCCTTTGAGGGCAATAGTCCTACCCCACTTCTGGTCCTCAGCTCTGCTTCCCAACTAACAAAACATGACAGGCCTCTGTCACATGCTTCCACCCCCATGAACTCAGTCATGCCTTCCCTGCCATGATGTCTGAAACTGGGGGCCAAAATAAAACCTTCCTCCCTTAAGTCACCTCTGTCAGATACTTTTTGTCACAGAGGTAAGAAAAGTGAATAATACAGTACCTTAGACTCTGCATCTTCCCTTTCTTTGGTTATCTCTTTCTTTATCATCTCTTTATCAGAAGCTCTTTTTTCTCGCTGAGATGCAAGTTCTTTTTCTAGTCGCTCTGCCTGCCTCTCCAGCTCGTTCTTCAACTGCTCACACTGGATTAAAGCCTAGCAGAACAAGAGAGTAAAAGGGACTTAGGATTCAGAAAATAATAAGGAAATGAGGTAATTTAAGGTTTTATTGAAGATAGTTAAAACTTAGTCAATTTGGATGATTTTGTGTTTATTTACTAACACTTATTACCCTACTATACTCAAATATTACATTAGCTTATAAGTTAATAGTTTTCACTATTGAGGCTATATTAATTAGTCATTTAGAAAATTCAAGTAGCTGTCCTTCCTTGATGAAGGCCATAGATAATGAAAATTTGAAAAAGAAGTTCCATAAAACCAAGTGTTTTTTATTCTATACCACATTAATACTTCATGAAACATATATATTACATTGATTGCCTCATGGTTGAAAAAGTCTTTTAATACTTTAAATGTTAAACATACAAATCTTAAATGAGATGTTGAATACTGCATATTATTACACACAGGCATCTACTTTTTAACAAAATAGTATAAAGTTTCCTTAACTATAAATTCATTCTCCTTGAACACACAACCCATATAAAAACTTGATCATAATCAAAAGTTAAAATAAGGAAAGACTTAGTACCTAGTTTTACTGATGAAGAAACAGGCTAGGAAGTTTAGGGGGACAGGGCCCTGAAAGTGAACAGTATTTTTTTTTCCTCTCTTGGCTAACAGTAGGAAATGCTCTTGAGCCTGTGAGGGAAAGAGCTGGTTTTGTGTTCCTTATCTCTTTTCTTTAAAGGAGTGCCCCTTCCCTAGAAACCAGATGTGAAGATGTGACTAAGACTACAGGGATCCTGGACACCTGGCATGGGAACTGGACTGATCAGTTCCATCCCCCCCCCAATACAGTGAAGCCTTATTAACTCCAAGGCAGTGACCTTCAGTGATTTTTCTCATTTTTAGAGAACCTTCCTGTTATACAGGAGCTCTGCCCTCTTTCCTTCTCTTAAAGTCATTAATTCAATCTTTCTAAAACTCACCATCTTTGGTGTGTGGATTTCATTCTTTGAAATCCTAAGATAAGAACCGGGAAGCCACTGACTCTGTGGAAGTTTTGTGTGACCATGGACATCAGACACCTTACCTCCTGATTTGAAAAGTCCAACCAAAAGCTGAGAAAGGTTTCATTGATCTCAAAGATACCATAAATTTAAGTATCATTTTGAGGCGTGCCATCTTACAACCCTGGTAAACGTTCATAATTGTTCTGTCTAAATATCCTACTATATATTTCCAGAAATAAAGGTGCTCTAATTTTTCACTGGTCACATTTATAACAATATTCTTACCTAAAAGTAAAACAGGACTTCAAAATCACATTTCTAATAAAACCAAGATGCTCTGGTATTTTAGTCTTGTTATTTTCATTGGTGGAAAGATGCTTGGGTCTCTTTTGATTTATATACTGTTGAGAGTATAAATTTGATGGTCGCATTTATTGACAATGAAAATGGAAATGGTCTTGGTGTATGCAGTCAAGGTTAACACACACACTTATACTCCCCTCTGGTGAAAGCTAAATACAGACAAAAAAATCTAGGATTTTTGAGTTTTCCTTTCTTCATCTAAAAGGCATTCACCTTCTTTTGCTTTATAGTATGAGGATAAACTTCAAATGTGTCAGATTAACAAAAAATAAATATTATACTGACTAAAAATGATTATCCTAGGGAATCAGCCCCAACCTAAATTCTAGCTGAAAATACCTTAGAAGGGAAATTTTAAATTAAGAAGTGGAAAAGCAAAACTTTTCCATTATTGAAGCCCTTAAGCTTGAAATAGTAGGAATTGCTGAATTGTGTTATAATGAGTACTACTGGCATGAAAACTAAAATGATTATTGACTGTAAACCAATATAGCCAAACTGAGTATTTCCAATAGAACAAAAGCTCAGGAGGAAGCATTGTAAGCACAAAAATGGTATAGCCTTTGAAGTTAGGCTGCCCTGAAAAGCAACTCAGAATTCAACCAATTTGGGAATAGAAACCAGTAAATGATCCCAGCAAGACAAAAGGTCAGATACTAAGCTACAAGATGCCTCTGTGAAAAGCAAAAAGTAAGAAGTTGTAAATCACATAAGCAAAACCACTGTGAGTGCTCGTTTGTGGATGCCCTTCTCTCCTGTGATACACCACTAACAATGTGTGAGGATGAAACATCTGGAATATTGTTTTAAATACAACATTAGGTTAAAAATAGTTACTGGTGCCTGCTTCGGCAGCACATGTACTAAAATTGGAATGATACAGAGTAGATTAGCATGGCCCTTGTGCGAGGATGACATGCAAATTTGTGAAGTGTTCCATATTTTTAAAAAATAGTTATTGATTTTCTAGGCAGCTAATGATTCCACATTGTAAAATAGCATTTACTTTTTTTTTTTTTTTTTTGCATGTGTGCCTGATTGCAGTGAAAGAAATAGTAAGTTTCTCCTGGAAATCGAAAATTGACTTCATCTTTTAAAAATCATCTCTCTTACAATGGGTCTCTCGGAGCTCTTGGTCTTCCAACCAAACATTTACATACTATTTCCAGTGACTATTCTCTTTTATTTCTATGGCTCTTGATGATTTTCCAGAACCCTGGCTGAAACCTAACCACAAGCACTTGCACTTGCCAAGGCCAGGTGGGTAAATGGTCAATGACAACAGAGACAAGCCTTCATCCTACATTCCATTTCTCCCAGGAGTTCGGAAAATGGCAGGTTCTTTTATTCCTAAGCATAAACACCTCCTTTGCGGAAATGACTGCTAGCCTTGAGAACTGAAAGAATTATGCTTTCCCCAACCAGAAAATTCCACCAGTTATTTGTTTCTTTGTAGTCATTTTATGCTTGCCTCAACACTTGTTTCAAAACATAACTTATTGGACTTGGCATTCCAATTTTAGTTTTATTAAATCTAAGACTATGTGCTACTATATTAAAGAAGTCAAAACATTTTTTCACAACAAAATTAATAACTGATCAACTAAAATTTTCAAATAGGAAACCTACTTTATGACAGATAAAAGCCCTTCCCAATTACTGGGGCTTAGTTTCCTAGAATTCCTCATGAAGATAGAAAAATTCATGACTAATATACTAAGATATGATGAGAAACATAGTTTACTGTTATGTGCATAAACTTTGGAACTCAGGAACATGCTATTTCTATGGAACAAAGCCCATAAAATTAAAATGATAATCACACACATAACCCTTTCAATTATGAATAAAGCAAATTGGCTTTAATTTACAAATGTTTAATTACCTAGCTCAAGACTATTTCATAGTCATACAATTTTGTGAGTACATTCTGAGAAATATATCATTACCCAGTTTCATCACATCAGCATCAAAAAGCACACTTACATAACCTTAACCTTTGCAGGTCAGTCATGTGACTACTGCTTGGAACAATCAAGAGACACAATAAACACGAGACATATGAAGCTTCTAGTGGAACTGTATGCAGTTTTACAGTAAGTTCTGTTTTTATAAGTAGAAGGAATACATTCTAAAATAATGAAAAACAGCACAGTACGATCAATACACAAACCCAGATCGTGGTCATTTCTTTTTGTTCACATAATATACTACACATAGCTGCACCTGTTACACTCTGATCTACGGGCAGCCCGGCATGTCTGTCAACAGCAGCATCTCCACAAACACACATGCAGTGTGTATGACCTTCAGAAAGCTACTAGCTCACTAGAGATGATAAGAAATGTTCAGCTCCACTAGAATTTTCTAGGATCACTGTGCTATATGCAGTCAGTTTTTGTTCAAAATGTTATCATGAAGCCCAGGGGTATATTTATAATTTGTTTTGTTATGTAGCAGATAACGTCATGCCATGGAACATTATTCTATGCTCAGTGCTTTTTTGATATTATTTTCCCTCCAAGTTTCTAGTTTATCTTTCTGGTTCTGCTGTAATGCAAGGTGCAGAGTGCCTTGGTTACTTTAAAAACAAGTGTTCGTGGTGCCACCTTGGTATTTTTAAGAAAATGTTTTCTTGAAGGGTTCTCTCATTTCAGATGTGCTCAGTCCCACTTCCTCCAAAGCTGGTGACTCCTGGTCCTACAATATACCATGCAGTCATGTCCCTTCTACAATGGGCAGGTGGATTGAAGGCCTGAGACTTCCACTGTTTCTTGGTGCCCAACTAACATGGCACTGCACATCCTCTGTCCTTACACTTCTGTTTATTCCACATTAATTTCTGTTTTCTCTCTTAAAGTTTTCCACTTTTTGTATTAAGTTACAATTTCCAAGTAAAGACATTCATTGAGTACTTACTGTGCAATGGAAGCTTTAGTAAATGGCTGAACATACATTCATTTCATTAACTACATCAAGAAATTTAAGTGCTGTTGGTCACTCAAATGAAAAAACCAACACTTTCAAATAGTAAATAATTCTAAAATATTTTTATTTAAGAGAGAGAATATGAATAAATGTATATGAGAATGGGTACACCAAGGCCTCCTGCCATTGTAAATTAACTCCATATTCATGCATAACACTTTGTGCACCTGGTTTTATGTAGGTACTGGGTAATTGAACTTGGGCCATCACACTTTGCATGAAAGTGCCTTTAACCGCTAAGCGATCTCCCCACCCAGACATTAAATAATTTTCTAAGTAACAGACCTAGACAGTGGATGCTGAAGGCTCTGATCCAAAGTAGTTACATACCATAACCTGAAAATAACATTTTCATCTTCTCATTTCATATGTTTTCTTATAAAATCCTCCAGCATTTTCCCTGCCACAGTAAATTCAAATACACAGAATAATACAAACTGATTCCTTCTACTAAGCATGTAATGCAATACTTGGACACTAGATGGCAACAAATGCCAAGGAACAAACCAAATGAATTTAGTAATAACCAAGGTAGTTTTAAAATTTATATCTGTTCTCTCTTTTCATAGTCTTAAAAAGCAAAATTTGGGGCAGCAAAGATGGCCCAGTAGTTAGTGGTAGTTACCTGCAAAGCTTTCAGACTTGGGTTCAATTCCTAAGCTGCCCACATAAACCACAAAAGTAGCAGAAGTGTCTAGTGTTCATTTGCAGACAAGAAACCCTGGAGGCAAGAGTGCCTGGTGTACCCATTCTCCCAATTATCTCTCTCTCCCTAGTGTGTACGTGTGTGTGTGTGCATGTGCCTGCTTGAACACACACACGTTAGAAAAACAAAGAAGAAAAAGAAAGAAAGAAAGAGAAAGAAAGAAAGAAAGAAAGAAAGAAAGAAAGAAAGAAAGAAAGAAAGAAAGAAAGAAAGGAGGGAGGGAGGAGCGGAGGGAGGGAGTAAGCAGGGTCTCACCCTAGCCCAGGCTAACCTGGAACTCACTCTGTAGCCCAGGCTGGCCTTGAACTCATGGAGATTCAGTCTCTTGAGTACTAAGATTAAAGATGAGTGCCACCATACCCTGCTTCCTGCATTACATTTTATAAATTGCTTATAATCAATCCTTATATTTGTTCTTACCAATTCTGTGAAAATGCTGTTTATTAGGTAATATTATGTAATATGCCCTATCTATTCTGAAGTGTTAAATTTCAAAAAGCACCAATTATAAAACTTCTTATCAATACTTAAATATGATTGACTTCATTTTAGCAAACATTAATTTAGTAAATAATACGTAAATGGCCAGGTCAAAGATACAGCATTAGACACTGCAGCCTTAAGTTATTTAAACAGCCACCAAAACTTCATGTTGTCAGTGGGAGGTCAGAGGACGAAGAGGTGAGCTCAAGTAAAAGGAGCTGGGGAAAACATCTGTAAAGATAGCCAGATGAATTGAACCTTGTATGATGAACAGATATTTCAGAGATGAGTATAGGCAATTAGCACTGGCTGAGCAAACTCATAAAAATGCTCAACTAGAGTGCACACTTTGGAAACAAGTGCAGCATTTGTAAAAGAATGTGGTGAAATCTAAGTCGAGGAAAGTTAGGGTATGGCTAGATTGGAAAGTCAGGAAAGTCATGCTGAGGAATTATCACTGAGGGAGACTGGAGGGCAGTGCTGCGCTCCACAGATGCAAGGGCGTTAGCAATCTCTCTGCTGCACTGATGAGTGCTCAAGAGTTGCCGGGTTGTATGACCAAATGATGCTATTTGGAAAAATTTCTCAGCAGCAGTGGAGCTTAAAGAAATTCCTATGGTCATATGATTCCATATACTTCTGGGGATGGCTGAATAGTTTTTAACAAAGTGGATCACCAATGCATGAGGGATGTTGGCCTGACAGAGGGCCTCTCTGAGTGGCTACTGAGCTGTGGGGCCAAGGTGCTCTACCATGGCCAGGAGAAGGGGCAGGACTGTAACAGCCTCCCAACAGGCCCTCTGAACAAATACAAGATTCAAGCCACAGATGCTACTGACTCTTGTATCATGAACATTGGAATGAATCACATGGAGGCCTAGAGCATGTTGTCAAAATAAGACTATATAAGAGTCATTATATTGAAGATAACTGTGTGCAGAGGTCTAGTCAACTTGAAAACTACAGAAAAGCCTACTGGAAATGGAAAAAAAAAACTTCTTGTGGGGATATCACAGACAAAGGTCTCGTTGCTTTGTGTAATTTAGAAACCACAGGTATTTGTTCTTAAGTGACCTTTCTGGAATAACAGAAAATCTTGTCCAAGTCCTTAAGACATCACTGCCTTCTCTGGAACTAAAAGTACACTTGAAGTAAAATAATAATAATCAACAGTGTTTCATTTCTGTATAAATGATCATTTGAAATTATTGATCCTAAATAAATAGCAACAAAAATTATATGATCATCACTAGAACTGCAAAGATGTCACAAGACATATTAGAGATTCTCTAGTATTAGAAAATACTGAGACATGGCTAAATTATTTGGTTGGAAGTGAGAAATTATGCATATTAAATCATTTTGCAAAAAATGCAAAGTAAGTAGCATTTTAACTCTAATGTATTCATTCATATGTAAACTATAAATATCTCTTGGTGTGGATATTCAGAGTTTTTAAAAGTGTTTGACAGCACACAGATAATTCTTTATTGTATTATAATAATTTACATTGTATTTGAACTTTAAAGTTATTCAATCGTGTTACTATAAATACAACATTATGAAAAGCTGTCAACTCAATTCCAGATTCTTTATTGGATTTGATTATGCACAGCAGTAATTGTTTCACATTGTCCCAGGGCTTGTATGCATTTCTCATGCGCCTGTGCTTCTGTCTTGATAATTTACACACCCACACACATATATGCCCTTTCTTAGAATGAACAGCAGTTAATTTGTCTGTTTTTAGGCTTATGCTAGCAGTAGTTCTTGACTACATTCACCTAGGTTTGCTGATACAACAAAGCACAGGGAGCAATCATAGAGACCCGCAAATACACTTACTTTTCTCATCTACTTCAAACAGAAAATGTTAATGTGTTTATTAATAGCAAATTTTGTTTTCCTCAAATATCCTGAATGCTACCTCCTCTGAACTCAAGGGACATCAAAAAATATAATCATGAAAATGACTTTGTATCTATAAAGCAGTAATAAAGAATGTCTTCAGTCAAAAAAGTATTTTTACCTATTTTAAATAGCTCTGATTATGTTTTTGTGGATTTCTGTATATTGGGTTTGAACATTAAGTTGCTGAACATAAATATGACTAGAAATTACTTTAAAATAAATTTCTATATAGAAGCTTTCATGCAGAAAATTGAATTTTAATTGTATTAGAATTAAACTTGGGAAAGTATTAATAATTCATGAGGCATGTAAAGTATATATAGCATAAATGATAAAATATTTAATATAATCACAGCTGTCACCTACAAGTCATAAAATAGTAAATAAAAAGATAAGGCTGTAGAAAAAAAAGAACTATTGATTCTGTTGCTAGAAGAAAGCTCTCTGACAACAATCCAAGAAGCCTATGGCAGAGATGTGAAAGATCTGGAAAAGGAAGAAGCCATTAGAAGACTCAGTGCCACAAACTGCAACACTGTCTAAGTGCGTATGGAGATGAGCTAGGGCAGAGGTGCAGCATGAAAAGATGGGCCTGATTAGACAGGGGGCTCTGAATACACACAGCTTGGCAAATGATTGGCTGTCAACTGTAAGGACCAGGAAAGAGCCAAGGATACTTTAAAGAACATAAGCTAGGGCTATTGATAAGATGATGATACCATTACTTGAACAATGAATAATTAAGAAAAGAGTCGAATAAAAAGAAATGGAAGATGAGAAGGTGGAGAGCATTAGTTTCTTGGTTGTGTCATAGCTGCCGGTAGAGTATGGTCCATATAAGGAGGCCTGGAGCAGAAGAAATGACTGGCAGGAGGACCTTTGATGGAGGTTTCAAGGCTCACACTATCATCTCATCAGGAGACAAGAGTTCTGAACAAATGAGGAAACAGCAGTGATGAGGAGTTGTATTCACACTGAACTTATTGCAAAGGAAAGGTGGCATTGGCAATGAAATTGGTAAGAAGTTAAGAGTCAGTCTGGGAAGATTACAGAATAGAGACAAATGGATAGAGACAAATGGACAGCAACGACTGAGAAGAGGCTGAGTGGAGAACTCAATCACTCTAGTATTTTAATGAAACCCTGATATCACTATATGGTGAGTGCCCCTTATCCACAATACCTGCCCCAAGTATTCAGAGTTCAGAGTTTTTCTGATGTTGGAATATTTGTTTAGACTTCACTAGATGAGCACCCCTAATCCAAAGACTGCAAATCCAAAAGTTATTCAGCATCATGTCAGTACACAAAATACTTTCAGTTTCAGTGCACATGGGTTAGACACATGCTGACCAATGCAGCCTCTGGTGAGGAAGACAATGTTTTATGTCCGAACTGTCTATGACTGTCACCTCATCATGGCTACCTGCTAAATGCTAGCAAGCATTTTAAGTTTGGCAAGCACATCAAGAGAAAAATACACAGCAACTTTAATGGATTAAGATAAGGTCCTCAAGTCAATCAACATTAATCTCTAATTATTCAAAGTGCCTACCTAGTACATGGATCACTTAGTGTGAATTGTGATTACTACTACTATTGTTAGGGTGATGATTTATAAATGGTCAACTTGATAGGACCCTGGGCATGCTTATAAACTATTGTCTTGATTAGATTAATTGAGGGGAGAAGCCCCACCTTAGCTGCAGGCAGCACCATTTTATAGGCTGAGTTACTGAACAGTGTAGAAGGAAAAGCTAGCTGAGTATAAGTATTCATCTCTCTCTGATTCCCGACATCAGAGGCCATGTGACCAGCTACTACATGCTCCTTCCATCATACCTTCCTCTCCATGGGCTAAAAACTTGAACTCTAAGCCAAAAAACCCTTACTCCTTAAGTGGTTTTGCCTAGTATTTTGTCCCAGCAACATGAAAGGTATACTTTTTCATATATTTACATTATACACTTACAAACAATAGGTATATTTGACTTAGCTTAAAATGGATTTAAACCGTAGGCAGAGATGCTACTAAATATACACATGGATTAACTTTGGAATGAAGGAAAAACATCTGTTTTAATCATACATGAATAGAGGCAAACAAGTTGTTGTGGGTGTTGAGATTTCCTCAGCATTGAAAGCTATCAGTAAACAAGAAGATTATGCACACAAGTCTCTCAAAGAACTTTACCATTCTGTTACAATCTCTGAAGAGTATAAAAAGAAGATTCAAATAAAAATTCCCCAAATAGCAAACTTTTAATTTAGAAAAGTCAACACTAACAGGTTGGTACCTACTCTGTGTGTGTGTGTGTGTGTGTGTGTGTGTGTGTGTGTTTTGAGGCACTCTAGCCCAGACTAATCTGAATTCACTCTGCAGCTCCAGGCTGGCCTTGTACTCATAGCCATCCTCCTACCTCTGACCCCCGAGTGCTGGGGTTAATAATTCCACCATGCCTTCAGCCACTTTATATATATATATATATATATATATATATACATACATACATATGTGTATGTGTTTATATATGCATAAATGTATGTATATATATACATACATACATATGTGTATGTGTTTATATATGCATAAATGTATGTATATATGTATTTATATATGTAAAGAGGTTTAGTTGTGAAGAATAACCAAAGACATGCTCATGGGAGGAGAAAAGTGAGTATGCATTGTCTCTGAGACTTGCCTTGGTCTTTTCAAAGTTGGCCTCTTCCGTCATTTGCACAGCTAACTTCACCTGCTCATAGGCACTTGCTTCTCTCTGCTGCACATCTGCCAAGCTGCCCCGCACCGAAACCAGCGCAGACATTAAGTCATCTCTCTCTCTGTCAGCACAAAAGAAACACCCAAAACAAGGAATGATCAAAAGGTCATGTAAGGAGGAGAGAGAGAGAAAAAAAAAACAAAAAAACAAGCATGTGTATGTATTAGAAGATGGGCCAGGAGCCCTCAGCATGTATTAAAGTTCGCCCAGAGAATGAGCCTTTGTCCTAAGAAAGGCCAAGGCGTTCCTGGAGGACCACATCTGTGCAGGACTATGACCTATTGTGGAAAAGGCGGGCGCAGGAGTGCTGCCAAGTCAAGGCCCCAGAGGAGGAGAAGCTAAGAGGAAAAAGAAAGAATGGAAGCCAGGTATTGAAGGCACAGTAGAAGTGGACAGTGTGAGAAGGAGTAAGTAAAGGCCAGGGAGTCACACTGTCAGAGTTTCTCTGTGTTAGAAAGGGAGGGGACTAGAAGGAGTTTGCTGTTGCTTCTCTCACTTACTTAAACCAGCCTAAGTCCTTTCCACCTCCTCACAATTCTTTCTGCCATTCTTTTCCAATTAAATTCTCTCAGCTATTTATTAACAAAATTTGCCCTCAACCCCTCCCAAATAAGTTTCAGACCAAAATGCTCTAGCTTATAAAAAGTAAGGATCCAATCTCGGGGGCTAAACCAATCTCAGATCAAATACACAGGAGATTTTGGAACTTATCATTGAATAAATATGTCTAGTAGACAAAAGAGAAAAGTGAGGCAAAGAACTTTCTATATACATAAACAAAGTTAAAAAAAAAAGCAAATTGTACTGTCACATATACTACTGCATGCTATGCTAATAAAACTAACTTTTCAACTGTAGTTTAAAAATCAGTTGAGGGCTGGGAAGATGGTTAAGTGGTTAAAGGCACTTGCTTGCAAAACCTACTAGCCCAATTCTCCAGTACCCATGTAAAAGCCAGATACACAAAGTGACACATGCATCTGGAATTTGTTTGCAGTGAGGCTCTGGCATGTCCATACTCTCTTCCTCTCTCTCAAATAAATAAATTAAAATATTTAAATAAATGAATCAGCTGAAATAAATGTGTGAAGTTTGTTTTTCATTAACAAGTTCTATTCTCAAAAAAGAAACAACTGTAATTTTGAAAAAAATCAAACTTTAAAGAGTCATAGTTTTAAGGTGCCTCTTCAGCAGAGTAGGTAGTGTGTCAGTCTTGTAAAGAGTCATAGTGTAGATGATTATAAACAGTAACTTTAAATGCCCTTCAGAATTAACCAATGACTCCATTTTAAAAATCTTGTGATGGTTTCACCCAGGTGTCCCCCACAAACAAATGTGTTCTGAATGCTTGATCCCCAGCTGATGGCAGTTTGGGAACTGAAGCCTCCTGGAGGAGCTGCATTGTTGGGGGCGGGCTCATGGGTGTTATAGCCAGCTTTCCCTTGCCAGTGTTTGGCATAATCTTCTGTTGCTGTTGTTTTGGTACCAGAGAGTGGGATGTGTCATAGCTGCTAGAACCTTGATTCTGTGGCTTTTGGAACATACAGGAGGAATGTGGAAGGATTTGAAACCTCAGCCTAAGAGATGCCGTGCAGTGCTGTAAATACAGCTTCATGGACCATTCTGGAAGTTGGAAAGACCTGAATGCCTTAAAAACTACTGACTGTGAGGTTTGGCTTACACGAGTGAGAAAAAACTATGTCAGGACAATGACAGAAGCAGTTTGTGTGAGAGGCTTGTTGCTTCTGCCTTTGTCTGTCCTGAGAACTTGTGCAGGGTTGTTTTGCATAGAAATGGACTGGTGTGAGCAGATGGAAATAGCACAGAAAGAAATGAAATCTATGGGCCTAAACTGCTGCCCTTCAAGTGGAATTGTTTGAGAGATTACATCCATTGAGATTGGGCCAGGTGATCTACATTGGGACAGCAGGAAGAATGTGGACTCTTTTGAAGTAAGGCGCCTGAATGCTGAAGGAGGTTTCCCGCTTTTCAAAATCGGCTTTATTCCCCCCCCCCTGTTGTTGTTCCCCAACAAGTTGGTAGCCCACCTGGTACTATGGGGCATAACAAATGTAGGAGGAGTGTCACTGCATTTGCAACACTGATTTTTATTTTATTTTATTTTTTTGAAATGGCCATTGGCACTATGAAGCAGGCTTGTTGGATTACCTGCATGGAGACCCTTTGGAGCCATGAGGATGACCCATGGGTTGCAGTGGAGATCCAGTGAAATACCAGGACTATGGGATGCCTGCCAAGGAGAGCTGCCAGCACTGGATGGAGTTTTCTGAGACTGTGAGTAGCCAAGCTCGAGGGGCAGAATTGGAACTCCAAGAGACTTGTTACTGGTTATCATCAAACTTGGGGTTAGTTTGATGTTACCCTGTTTGTTTTAAATCTTGTATTGGTTCTATCTGTTTTTGCTATGCCCCATGCTATCTTTTGCAGTGTGAATGTTCTGTGCTATTATAGATTTTTTTTTTCTTTCTTTCTTTCTTTCTTTCTTTTTTTTTTTTTTTTTTTTTTTTTTTTTTTTTTTTTTTTTTTTTTTTTTTTTTTTTTTTTTTTTTTTTTTTTTTTTTTTTTGGTATTATAGCTCAGTTGAAAGAAAAACTGTGGGGACTTATGGAGTTGAGCTGAATGCATTGCATTTTACATCATGTATGATTATTAGTTTGTGGAGGCCAGGGATGATTGTGATGGTTTCATCCAGGTGTCCCCCACAAATGAATGTGTTCTGAATGCTCAATCCCCAGCTGATGGCAGTTTGGTATTGGGACCTGGTTGAAACTGTGTTGTTGGGGGTGGGGTTATGGGTGTTATAACCAGCTTCCTCTTGCTAGTGTTTGGCACACTCTCCTGCTGCTGTTGTCTACCTGATATTGCCCAAAAGATGATGTCTACCCTCTGCTCATGCCATCATTTCCCCTACCATCATGGAGCTTCCTCTAGAGTTCGTAAGCCAAAATAAACCCATTCCTCCACCAGCCACTTTTGGTTGAGTTCGTTTCTGCAACAATGAGAAGCTGACTATAACAAATCTCAAAGGTAAAATAATTTAAACTATTCACAATATTTGGAAAGTAGCCATATTGTTTAAAAAAACATGCAATGCTGAAGAAAGTTAAAATTATCAGTAATTCCTTTATAAAAACTATTGTTAAAAAAAACCAGAATAAGGCCTGAGGAGATGGCTCAGTGTTAAAGGTGCTTTCTAGCAAGGCCTGATGGCTGGGGATTGATTTCCCCAGGACCCAGATAAGCCAGATGCACAAAGTGGCCTATGTATGTGGAGTTCATGTGCAGTGCTAATGAAAGAGACTCAGCATAAAGCTAGCTTCTTGTAGGCAGTAGTTAGGGACGGGAACCAAAAGAGAACCAGAAGATGCCAGCCCGTCTTGGCAGGAATGGAACTCATGTCTGATCCAGGTTCATCCACAATGGCTGCAGCGCCCCCTGCTGCCCACAGTCTAGCACACTACCTAGATCTGCTGGCATTTGTAGAAACCACTCTCCCCTTACATACCTGAATCTGACCAAATAATACATTTTCAATTGACTATAAGGGCTTCTCCATGCTGCATTTTCTCTCTCTGCTTCTCCTCACTTTGTCCTGTGATCTCTGCCTAGATATATGTAAGTCTGGCTCCCTGGGTTTGATTCAGGTGTCCCCCATAAATTTAATGTGTTCTGAATGCTTAGTCCCCAGCTGATGTCAGTTTTGGAATTGGAACTTTGTTGGAGGTGTGTTGTTGGGGTGGGTTTATGCAGGTTAAACTCAGCTTCCCCTTGTCAGCTTTTGGCACACCTTCCTGCTGCTGTTTGCAGTGCTGTGGCAGAGGTGATGTCCACCCTCTGCTTATGGTGTCGTTTTTCCCTGACATCATGGAGTTAGTTTCTTCTCTGGTCTGTTAGCCAAAATAAACCCATTGTTTCAATTATTTTGTTATTGGTTGGGTTCTTTTCTGAGCAGCAACGAGAAAGCTGTCTACTACAGTTTTGGCTTTTAGGAACAGAGGAATGTGGATGGTTGTAAGATATTGGCCTAGGAAATGTCTTGCAGTGCTGTTAGTACAACTTGATGGACTATTCAGGTCAGAGTTGAAAGACCTGAATGTAGTGAGAACTATGGACTGTGAGGTTTGGCTTATGAGGGCGAGGAAGAACTTTGTCAGGAGTGGTCTAGAGGCAGTGAGAGGCTTGCTGCATTTTACCTGCCTGTCCTGAGAACTTGTGCACAGTCGCATTGTGTGTTTGGCTTTATGTGGGTACTGGGGAACCAAACATGGGTCATAAGGCTTTGCGGGCAAGTGCCTTAACAGCTGAGCCATCTCTCCAGCCCTCCTCTAGATCTACCATGTGGGTGTGCTTTCTCTAACTCTGGGCCCTGTATAGTAATTTCTCTAAACTTGGGGTAGCCATGGATGTAACTCTCTTTACTACCCATTTCTCACCTGAATTTCTTGGTCCTCTGTCTTGAAATTTTCCCTCTGCTATTCTTCCTTAAGCCCCCATCATTTGCTCTCTTAACTTTCTTCCTTAGGAAGAATCAGTGCCAATGCTGTGTGGGTTTCTTCTAAATCTCCCTACATAAGCTCCCAGGTTCTAACTTCCATATGTTTATGCCTCTGCTCCAGCCTCTTCCCAGACTTCCATATCTCTTAAATGAACCTCATGAACTATGCTATGCCTTCCACACAAGTGTGTGTTTCCTGTCTTCCATGTGTTTGCACCTCTAGCTTTTTCCCTAGGCCCCAATTTCCCTTAATAAACCCCACAATTTGTGATTTCTCCCTAAATAAACTCAATAATTCACGGTTTATCCTTCTTGAGTTCATTTTTACCAATTCTATTTTTAAAATAGGACAGTTGATGAGGTGGCCGAATGGTTAAGGCTATGGACTGCTAAAATAGGACAGTAACTCAATATTAGAGTTCTTGAGTTTAGGAGGCCCCTCCCCGAATCCCAAAATCCTACATTAGCAGGAAGCTCTGACATGCCTATGCACACATGCTCTCTCTCAATTCAATAAATAAAAATATTTTTTAAAAAATAGCATAAATTGGGCTGGGGAGGTGGCTCAATGGTTAAAGGCACTTGCTTATAAAGTCTTCTGGCCCAGGTTTGAATCCCCAGTATCCACAAAAGCCAGAAGCACAAAGTGGGCCGATGTGTTTGGAGTTCATTTGTAGTGGCAAGAGGCCCTGGTGTGCTCATTCTCTCCCTCTCTCCCTCCCCCACTCTCACTTTCAAATAAATAAATATTTAAAAATAGAATAAATTGATAAAAACAGCATAAAATTCATGGGATTATAGATATCTTCACTTAAAACTTCCTAACTTATTTTGAAATGACAAAATTATTCTCAGGCAAATGAAAGAATAAACTGTTTTGATTAAATATAATGAATCATACCAATTATGTGGAAAAGTAAAAGAACCAAAGTAAGATTAAATTATTCTCAAGTAAAAGAAAATCAATGCAAATGAAATAAGATAGTACTTATTTGTATTTCCAAAAAAGCTAAAAGAACAGGGAAGGGAAATGCTTTCATATCAAATAATGGATATGCAATCCAAAAGGATCCATAACTAGAATAAAATCCCTTCTTGAGGATAGCATGTGAACATCAGCATCATATAGTCTCTTCCCTTAAATTTCTAGGACTTACTGAAAAGCAAAAGTTACAATTCAATGATATTCTTATGTGCTCCATGCCATCGTCAAAGCCACAGCTCCAAGTTCCAAAAAAGAATGATTAAAGTAGCTCTGTGTTTCCAAGTATGCAAAGAGACGGATCTAAGCCCAAATCTAACAGCTGTTTCCTATAGAGACATGCTTAATCCACTTAGTCTCTTTTTTAAGATTTCTTTTCATCAGTAGTACTTTTTGTGCTCAGCAAAATAATGAGAAAAAAATAAACATATATGAATGAGGAAATACAGGTGGACACCAAAAAAGTGACATGCGAAAGTAGTTCCCTAATTGTAATAAATTTTAAGATTCATATTGAAAATGTCATGTGATTATTTAAAGTTGTAATTTAAAGACTTACTTGTTCTGTTCCCAAAATAAAAAGTAAATAAATATATGTTTCAGAGGGCCAGGGAATGTGGGGTTCAGAATTTAGAAAATTGCTGAGACAGTTTCTTTTGTGAGCTGAAGGTTTTTTATTATCACCAACATAGGGCCAGTAGGATTCAGAGCAAATAAAGTGAAAGAGAGCTCTGAACTGCCTAGAACAGGGGAAAAAAGAGTTTGAAATATTTTATTTATAAGCAGAGGAAGACAGAAAGTAGAGAGACAGAGAGAAATGGGAGGGGGGGAGGGAGAATGGGTGTGCTAGGACCTATAGCCTCTGCAAATGAACTTTAGATGCATGAGCCACATTGTGCATCTGGCTTTACATTGGTACCGATGAACCAAATCAGGGTCATTAGGCTTTGCTGGCAAGTGCTTTAACCGCTGATTCATCACTTCAGCCCCAAAGAGAGAGTTTTAACGTCTTCTTATGGGGAAATAGGGAGAGGAGGGTCTTACACTGTATTGTAGGGTATCCAGCCCACACTATATGGGGTGTCCATTTCACATGGGGGTAGGAAATTATGCTGGAGCCATATGGTCCCAAATCTAAGGTGGATATGATCCCTGTTTTGGGTCCCCAGGTACTAGCTCCTAGGAAGGAGCTGTTTCCTCCTATAGAAGTAAGGAAGGAGATAGGAACTACCATAAGAGAAGATGCTACTCTAGAATCTCAGACCAGAGCCTGAGTTTACTTGTAACAAGGGGAGAAACAACTCTTTGAAACCCCAATTTCCATATTTTAGTTGGAGGTGAGAGAGCTCAGATTTAAAAGTTTCAGAATGTAAACTCATAAACTTAGGACTATAAAGCCACAGAAAATTATTCAAAGTAAATCCCAAAACACAGCTGCTTTGTTAAACTTATCATTCAGTAGATGGAAAATGATTAAGCGAGAATCTACATGGCTCCTGGACTGACACCCTCCAACTCAGTTTAAGATAAAATACTTCACACAATTCCAAGCAGCCCATCAGGAAGGCACAGGGAGCCATCTTGGCTGTGTGAGCTCATCCACTCTGCTGCTGCTTTGTGCCTTTGTCTGTGTCTCCTCCACTGAGCCTCCTCGCTCAGGAGAACAGCTCTGGGCTGAAGTACTCTCTTGTCAGAACAAGGCCTTGCTTCCTCTTCCATCCAGCCTCATCTGCCTGCCTGTCACTGTCTTGTTGATCTCCCAGTCTTCACCCCTTACTTGCCTCCTGCACCTGAAAGAGCTCTACTTAGCCTCTTTCAGAAATAGCTAAGGGCGGGCAGCCCGGGTAATGGCAGGGCAGCTGCATTCCTGCTCGAGGCCCATGCAGAGGGCTATCCCAGAACCAGGCCTGAGGGAGCTTCTCACAATAGACAGACCCTGGCACATCAGTATAGGAGTGAGAAGTTGTTCTCCAAATTACCAACTTCTAAGGCAAAGTTCAGCAAAGACTGACGAACATCAAGGGTGTTTTTTTTTGAAGCACCTTCACCCAGGAGTTTCTTGAGGAAGCAAGCCACGGTGTTAACCTCATTTTATTACAAGGCCCTGATGAAAGGCAGCTGAGGTAAAAAATGCCAAAAAGAGTTACTTACACTCTAACAAGAGTTCTTATAGAATAAGGGAATTTAGTGCAATAATCGAAGTAGCCAAGTCCCTCACCAGCCGCACGCTTAGACTAGCAGAGAGGCCTGCTTGGAGACACATGTATGAACTTTATCTTGGAATATTGAGTACCTAACAAGGCCTTTATAAACCTCAAACTTATTTCCCAGTCATCATTAATGCGTGATTGAGCTCTTAGTGAGAGTAGAACTCCAAGTTCTTAACCACAGTTAGGAAAGAATTGAAAAATGTAGACAGGAAGGGTAAATTAGCAAAGATTTATTTTAAGAAGAGATATAAGAAGAAAAAAGTAAGGCTTCCAAGCTGAGTAGCGGGGAGGGTTCCTAGCAGGTTACCAGATTCGGGCTTCTTTATAACCCTGGAAATATAAACACAAGGCACTTAGTAGGGCTGTGTCTCATCAGGCTTAGGTACATAGCAGATATTTTGGTTGGTTGGTGGCTGTGCAGGAAAGGTATATAGGCTTAGAAGGAGCACATCGACCTGGGAGGAGTTGACACATAGGTTGGGAGAAAATCTTGGAAAGCTTTTCAAGTTCAAGGACTGGAAAGTGGTTCCTGGTGGCCTTTTTTTAGGCTAGCCCAATAGGTTGGCATCTATGTTCTTCTTGGGCCTCTGTCCCTGACTATGAAAAGCTACCATATTCTCTATCTCTACCAATTGTTGAGTATTTCTATTGTCACTTAAATGAGCATTATGATATACTGATTTTAAAAAGAAAGTCTACACACAGGACTGACTAGCATTTTTTTGTTGCTCATTTCTGGAAAGCTTTTGTAGTCATTAAAGCCAACTGGAAAGAATACTGCCTGTCCACAAGCTGGACCAAATTTCCAGCTCTGAGAATCATTGCTTCTTTGTTTAAAAAAAAAACACATATACTGAACTACCCAAAGGAATTTAGTATAAAGCAGTTCCATCCTGATTACCATTAAAGGTTATTTTGATTGTTAGAGAAAGAATGAAAGAGGTTAATGCTACTTGATGTACCTTGCAGAAAATGAGGAGACCTGAGTAGAAAAGGCAGTTCAGAAACACTATGATAATTCCTTTTTGTTTATAGCCCAGGCTGACCTGGCACTCACCCTAAAGTCCCAGGCTGGCCTCTGGAACTCACAGTGATCCTCCTACCTCTGCCTCCCAAGTGCTGGAATTAAGGGCTGGGGCACCACACCTAGAGAGAATTCTTAAGCACATTAGCCTCAAAGCCCCTGAGAACCCAACAAAGCACCATAAGTATAAGGATGGTCTGGTTTCTATGGTGTGCCCAATCTCCTCCATGTCTACTGCACAAGTCACGGATGCCATGCATTCAAAACAGTGCAGCTCAAGGGTGAAACAAGGCAACTTACAGCTAGTGTCACAGTGCCACAATTCCAAATGACATCAGCAAACTTTTGGATTCATCATATATGTTGTGTAATTTTTAACTCTCTGTCAAAATCATACAGGGTCTGGATTCTAGATACATAATATAGAAATCTAAGCCTAAAAAGTATTGGCTTCTCTTCAGAGTCAGCATCAATCTCAACAGTCAACATTCTGCATTAATAAGTTGAAAAAAAGCTAAAGATCATATTATACCAAGGGGATCATACAGAGAAAAAGCAAAAAAAAAAAAAAATACTAAAAGCTGAAGTCTTCCACTCTATTCTGTTATTAGAGCAGAGTATGAAACCATGATATGCTGACAAAGCAGAAAGCTGAACTAAGTAGGCTGACATTTACTTTAAGAGGTTGAGATGAAATTTAAGATACAGACAAAAGACTGCATAAATGAGCAAGAATCTAATTTCAACATGAAGCCAGACTTGGAATCAATGTAAATACTACAGACTCTTAAGGAAACATTTTTTCTCATAATCTAGAAGGCTAATATAAAAGGTAATGGGGACAAATTCTGATTTTTAGTTGTTGGTTGGTTTTGCTAGGCTACTCAGTGAAAAATGTCTTTTAGAATTTGCTTAACAAAAATACATTTTTCTTTGTTAATCTTTTATATTTCCCTTATCAAATTAATCAATAATATTATTAAAGACCTATATGAAATAAGTTTTGAATTCCAATGCCTTTTTCTATTATTCTAAGTGATATTCACTATTATTTGGTTTTTATTCTTTTTCTATGCATATGTATGAATTAAGAGAAAATATCTAGTGTGACTGCTTTTAGCTATTCTAATTTGTTTCAAAAATATGTTTTTAGAGTTAGTTCCATATTAGTTCACAGATCTGTTATAATTCTTTTTTAATACTGCCAATAAATTATCAATTATCCAAAGGACTGTTTGTTCCACTATGAAAGACTCTTAGATGTTCACATCATACAAATGATACTGTAAAAAGCTGTTCTTCTATGCACCCTTACTCTGTGTGCACATGAGATTTTTTTTCTCCCAGGATATAGTCTGAAAAGTAGAATACATAATTTAAATAATTGATAGTACGTTAAATTATGCTCCAAAGTATTTGTCCCAATTTTCTAGTCCCACCAGAGGAGCATGCTGACTAATCTTCCCATTTCTCGTGATTACTAAATTTTAATTTTCACTAATCTGATGTGATAGTTTTTTCTTAGATTAGGTTTCTTTAAATACAAATAGAATGAATATCTGCTCATGTCCTGATATCTCTCTTATTGCTTACTAATTCATTTTCTTTACTTACCGTGTAATTGGACAATTTGTCATTTTTGTTTGTTTCAAAAGAAATTCTTTATATATTTTTACCAACCAATTGTAATATGCGACAAATAGTTTCTAAGTGTTTATTTTACTAGAAGTAAATAAATTAATAAGGTTTTGCAAGGTTAGTCACTGAACTTTGGACACCCAGGCCAGTACTGAACCACTGAGCTACATACTCAGTCCTACAGTGTCTCAACATATAGCTCAGGTTGGCTTGGAACTCTCGTTCTCCTGCCTTTACCTACCAAGTGTCAGAATTATGGGCAAAGCCATCTCATCCAATATCCATAACCTGTTTTTTATGGAGTTAAGGGTGTCATTTATCTCCTCTCTGACTTTGACATTTCATGTAATGTTTAGGAGTCCAAGTCCAAGGCTATTAAGATAATTTGTGTTTTTGCACCTAATACCTCATAGCCTGCATTATATTTGGCTCCTTAACTATACCAAATTCATTTTTTTTCAGTTTGTTTTATTTCAAGGAAGGTCTCACTCTAGCCCAGGCTGACCTCAAACTCAAAGCAATCCTCCTACATCTGCCTCCCGAGTGCTGGGCTGAAAGGTGTCCACCACCACACCCAGCTCCAAATTTATTTTTATAAGATATAGTTCTGTTCTTTTGTCTCAAATAGAAATAAAAATTTATTTATGCATTTTACATCCTGGTACATTGCAAGCTTTCAAGATAGCTTTTATTGCTGACATGCTATCGTTATCCTGAGCTCATGTAGCAGTGTAAACTGAACCATGTGATTGCACAGGAAATGGGATATTTAATTTTTATGAGCATCTGTTTCCTGAGCTATAAAATGGACATAATATATACATCAAAATGCTTTTTTAAAAAGGATTTGTCTAAAGATCAATATGTAATATCTGTCTGCCTTTAAAGACCACAGCCATTCCATATTCTATACCAATTCCAACTATAGGTTCTCTGTCTGTTAAGCAGTAAATACCTCATTGTATGGAAAGCAAGCATCACCACTGAGAGCCCCCTCAAGGCCACATGCTCAGATAGAACCTGGCCTGAAGAAAGAAACATAATGCCATTCATTGCTACTTCCAAGTATACATGATATTTTATAAACTCACAGATGAAGGGAGTCCATGTCAGCTGAGGATCTTACAGGATAGGGCTTCATGAGAGAATATTACTAAGAGAAAGGGATGCTTGGGCTATTAGAATGAACAGAGTAGACAGGTGACCTCAAACATGGGCAGCAGTAGAGGTCAGGAAGGAACACAGATTCCAAACCACTGAATCTTAAAATAAGCAATATTTTCAACTTGAAGAATGAAAGTGGAACAAGAGGTGCACACACAGCACTGTAGTATTTCAGCCTAGATGAAAACTTAGACTGAATAAAAAGCTCCTTTGTGATTTCTTCCTAGTTGGCCCTCATGTGCTCATACTGTGGCAACAGGCCCTTCTTCCACTGTACTCATAATACTCTCCCCCACAGGCACACGATGATGCCGTGGGGATGACCGTTCCACCTTAACCATAGAGTATATTCAAGTTATGGCAAAATCCCAGGAATCCCTATCAGTTTTGTTCAGGATCACTCTAGATTCATCAGTTTAGAGTCACAGAACTGAATCATCCTGTAAAGATTATCTACTTGAATGTATGAGACTAAAACTGAGAGAGAAAATCACTGCCCATGTGCCACGGTTATCCACAGTTGTAGAACCTCCCCATCCTTTCAGCAAGTGACGATGAAGGAACTGTTGAAAATCCACTTTATTTGAAGGTTAACTTAAAACACATGTGCCTTTACATAGGGCTGAGAGAACAGAGTGACTTCTTTCTATGCTGGCTGGCAAAGACTGCACACACAGACAGACGCATACTCACTTGGTCAGTGTTTCAATGGTCTGGATGTGCATGTTGCTGTGAGTCTGGGAAAGCACAGCTTCATGCTGAGCACACTTCAAACAAAGACCACCCACACGGTTGGAAAGATTAGCAGCAAGAAGAGATTCTTTATGCTTCAGGCGTTCTTTAAGCTCTTCACAATTCTTCTTATATTCAGCTAAGTCTTTCCTAAAAATAAATGGAAAAAATTCTAGAAAACAGGAGATGGAAAGCATACTACTTTCAAATAAATCATTAGTGACTATCATCATCATTTAGGGTGTTTTCTTAGGATGTAATTAGTACCAAGGTATTAGTACCTTGTTAATTTTTACCACAACCCTGGAACACAGATGTGATCATACTAACTGAAACAGTGACTATAATGAGACTTGAATATATTAAATAATTAGCTCACCTTCTTTTAAGATTTCATTACAGATTACAGTGTATCCTTTAATAGGATAGACTTCCATTAACATTCTGTTATTCAGAAAACAAACAAGTATAAATCCTAAATTGTTTCTATTTAAAAAGGGGTAGGACAACACAACACACAATCCTTGAAGTGAGAGCAATACCCTACCTATTACTATCTATTCTCTTCAGGAGAGGAATATTAAAAAAAAAAAATCTAAGGAGAAAGTTCTGCAAAGAATTGTTTCAAAAGAAAGTTACTGAAATAAGTTATACTGAGTCTGCCAGTCATGAAATTTCAAAAGTAGAGGCTATAAGCTAAAGCTAAAGCTAGCTAAAGAAAGTGCTGGGGAATGGTATGCATGTCTGTGTGTGTGTGTGTGTGTGTGTGTGTGTGTGTGTGTGTGTGTGTGTGTATGCATGTGTGTGTATTATGTGAGTGATTTTTGTTCATTTGCTTACACTTTATGGGCTACCCCTGATACAGATTTTTAGCATGTTGACTTCTTTACTTAAAGTTTTAAATATATATATTTATATATATATATATATATTTGAGAGAAAAAGAAGAGACAGAATGGGTGTGTCAGGATCTCTTGTTACTACAAACAAACTCCAGATGCATGGGCCACTTTGTTCATCTGGCTTTACAAGGGTACTGGGGAATAGAACCCAGATCATCAGGCTTTGGAAGCAAGAGTCTTTAACCACTGAGCCATCTCTCCATCCCACAGGCTGACTTCTTAAAGATTAAATAGAATATGGTTTGCACTTTCTTTCTAACCTTAGTAAAGCTTTGCAGAAGTCAACTTGAACAACTTGAGCTGTGTTCCCAGATGTCCCTTTCTTACTGTGGGTATGGATTGCAATTTACTTTATTATTTTAATTTATTTACTTTAGATAGGGCTCACTATCTATGAGCTGTCTTCAAGCTCATGATCCTCCCACTTTAGCCACCTGAGTAGCTGAGATTACATGTGTACCTCACTGTCTTGGCTCCAACTGGATATTCTGTAAAAAGACTATTCCCTAACTCTAAAAGGACACAATGCCCTAAATTCTAAATGAAAGACAGCTACTGTATCACCCGATCAATCTTCATCCTGCTGTCAGCCTTTCTATGCTAGGGGGCTGTAGCTGAGCCTATCTTCATTTGACCCTGCTGTGGAAAAGCCAACCATCAAGAGAGCGGGCTATCACACACTCCAGTTCTCCATCTCATGGGAGTTAGGTGAACTCAGGCATCGGGGGAAGTGGAAGAGATCTGTCGACTATCGACTAAGAATTAAAAATGAAGGTTAAAGGAGAGATCTCTTTACTATTATTCCAAGATAACATCTCCAACATATCAAGTTTTCATTTACAGTACCATGCCTGACTCTCAAAGGCTTTAGAAGCACATTCCAAAGTCAAAGGGCACCATGACTAATTTCTGTCAGGTTCAGACATAAAACACTCGAGAATATTTAGTTACTAGAGATGGGGAAAGATTCAATTTAAAAGAAAGAGCTACCTTACAGCCATAATGTTTTTTTTTTCTTTAAGAAAGTGCCACATTAAGCAATTTAAAATTATGTTCAAAGAAAATAAAGAAACAGAAATATCCAGAGGAAAAAGTCTAATTCATTGTGAACTGGTATTCTAATATATCTAAGGGTGGTAGAGTTGATTTTTTTTTTTTTACTGTTCTGATTTCCTTTATTTTTCTCATGATCCTAGATGCTCATCTTAAATTTTCATAAATGAGTATTTTAAAGCTCACCTGTTACATTTCCTTTTTAAAATTTTTTATTGATAGTTTCCATAATTATAGATCATAAACCATTATGATTCCCTCCCCACCCTCCTCCATATCTCTTCCCTCTCTCAATTAGTCTCTGTTTTGGAGAGTAATTGAGTTGATTTTTGTAACAAGACAAAAGCAGTTATATTGCTATAAGTGAAATAACCTAGAAAAATATTACTTCAGGGCTGGATATGCAGCTCAGTTGCTAGAAAGTTTGCTTAGAATGAAGCCCTGGGTTTGATGCCCTGTATAAAACAAAACTAGGCAGGGTAGAGCACATCTGTCCTGGGATCTATGAGATCTTGTCTTCTTTCTATCTATCTATCTATCTATCTATCTATCTATCTATCTATCTATCTATCTTTTATCTACCTATCATTTGTCTATCTATCTATATCATCTATCTCTCTATATATATATCAGTATTCATATATTATTTAAAAACTGACAATGAGATCATTATGGATATCAAAATATGGTAAGATTTAAAAACACGAAAGCAAAAATTTAAACTATTTAAAAATATCAGGTTTCTTTGTGAAAACATAAAAATCTCTATAAATTCCTAAAATCATGATACGCTACAACAAGCATAATACAATAAAAATAAACAGTAATATGTGTGATGAAAGCCAGATGTATCTACTTAGAAGATGGACTATGAGATTTAAATTCTTATTTCAAATTAAACTTATTAAAATAAAACGATAAAAGGTATTTTAAAATTTGGCATGAGAATTCCTTATTGCCACTATTTTAAAAACTCTTGACAAGATACTTAATTCCTAATATCTTTTTCTACTCATTATGCATAAATAACTAATAGTTAATCTATGATATATAGGATTTATTGGGACCTATAATATACAGACTATATAAAACACTTAGTCATTCGCTGCAAATACTCAAACTTACTATGCACACAAATACTCAAATTATATCATTGCAATTTTAAAATCAGATAAAGAATATATTCAGAGAAAAATACACAAAACACAAATACTTCATAAAGAGATAAAATTTATAATTTACATCACAAAAGTGGGAATTTGAAAAGGATGCATAACCTCATGCCCTTTCACCCTTTAATAGTCTCAGGGCATTTTTTTCTATTGAATATATCAAATGCTATTGAGGGGGTTAGTAGTTAAAGGCACATGGTCTGCAAGCCTACCCACTGAAGTTCAATCCCAGTACCCTCAAAAACCCAGGCACAAAGTGGCACACTCATCTGTAATGCCAAGGCACCAATGGCAATGGGAGGCCTCCAGGAGGATCCTAACCTGGTGGGCCAGTTAGACTAGCCTATCCAGCAGCAAAGCCACAAAGCAAACTGTCTCAGAGAAGGTGGAAGTTGGAGAACCAACCCCCGAGGTTGTCCTCTGACATCCATGCACACAGTGTGGCACACATGCATACACACACACACACACACACACACACACACACACACACACACACCCCATATTTTTAGAAATGCTACTTGGTAGGTAAAAAAAAGGTAATTCACATTTTGAGTTAAACTGGTAGTTCATCAAACATTCAAATGTATTTCAAGATCGTGCTTTTGCTGTGATTATAAATGGATGCTTTCACTTTACCTCAGAAACAATATTTGAGATTCCAGAACTTCACTCTTTGCATCATATGTAAGTTTCAGCCTCTCCTACAGAAAAGAAAAAAGTAAATTTTCTCCATGTTCCCTTGTTTTATATGCACATTTAAATTATAAATATTAAACTCAGTTCTTTTTACCACAGGAAAAATGTTTCAGAAAGCATTCTTTAGCTCACTCCAATGTTCCTATTTGTATTACTAGGTGATGCATACAAGGAACTATATGACTGCTGATGTTTTTATCTTCTAAGTTGCACATTGGGTCTGAACCTTAAAAGCAACTCCAAAGAAAACCAATTGTCATTTACTAGATTCATGAGAGCAAAGGAGAGATCTTATGAGAATTCCTCAATGTAACAAAAGCATATTTGACATACAAAATATATGAACTGGATAAGTGACAAAGACTAGCAGGATAGAGCCTACAATGATAGCCCAGATGGGTGTACTATCTGGAAGCCTCTTCTATATCCAGTTCCCCTTTGATTTAACTAATAGTAAATGAGTAACATAAAGAAACCTCGAAACCTCAAGGAGTTCATTTTCTCAGCAGGAATAGAAAGGCACATGAACAATTTCAATTACATACAATTGCTTTAATAAGGTACAGAAAAGGTAAAAATAAACTCTAAGTGCTGGAGAGATGGCTCAGCAGTTATGGTGCTTGCCTGCAAAGCCTAATGACCCGAGTTTGATTTCTCACTACCCACATAAAGCCAGATGCACAAGGTGGCATATGTATCTAGAATTCATTTGCTTTGGCTGGAGGCTTTGCTCTGTCTTTCTTCTTTCTATCTCTCTCTGCTTGAACATAAATAAATAAAAATTTTGAAAAAAGAAATTCTAACAAGGGAAGACTTCCTGATCCAGCCAAAAGAAATAAAGAAGGCTTCACAAAGCAGATACTAAGACTTGAAGAACTTTTAGCAAAAGTTATAGAAGCTAAAGACATTACATTGCATCTACACTGTATCTTTGGACAGGATGTCCCTCAGTGTCACCAGGAGGTAAGAAGCTGGCTGGATGAGTGGCTGGAGGTGGACTAAATCAAGCATGAGCCACAACAAGAATAAAAATGTTCAGATCTTTATCCAATCCATGTAGTCTAGGCATTAGGTGGTCACTGAAAACCTTTTATCAGATTGAATCTTAAATCAGAATAACAGGAAAGGGAAACCAATTAAGAATTAATTGCAAATAATTATAAAGATAAGATTGTGAACAAAAGTAATCATATAGTAAGAATTGAAAAGGAAGGATTTAGCATAGCAGTATTTAAGAGTAAGAGTGACAGGATTTTCTGATGGACTAGATATGGAAGAGGGACCCTAAGAATCCTGGGTTTGTGACTTGAAATATGAAGTGAATGCTAGTGCTAAAATACATGAGTAAAAGGAAATCACAAAAATAATTCAAAAGACAACAGGACAAGAAGGAAGAGGAATAGAAATATAAAAAGAAATCTAGTAGCAAGGTGAGTAAATTGAGTTAGTTCATTATATAATCACATTAAATATCAATGTTATAGCCATCCAAATTAAAAAGCAAATATTTTGGACCTGGGACTGTGGCTGCCTGAGCATGAGGACAGGAGTTCATATACCAGCAAGTACTAAGTGGGCATGGCAGCCTGCTTGTAGTTCCAGTGTCACCAGGTGGAAATAGGGTGCCTGGGGCAAACTGGCTAGCTAAACAAGCCAAATCTGCAAGCCTGGGATTGCATGAGTCAGTCTTGCTATGTTTATCAGCAGCAGCTGTGACTGTTCACAAGAGACTCTGGAGACTGGGCCTGCTGACTTTCCCCAGTACAAGGAGGGAGGGGAGAGAGCCAGAGGGCCCTCACCTAAGAAAGCTGTGTGCACTGATGCAGGAGGTCTCAGGGGGAGACAAGAGTATAGAGGATGGACGATCAAGGCAACATGTGAAAAAGGGATGGATGTCATCGTGCTGGGATGAGACTTTTCTATACTAAGGCTGCTTTTGGGTTTCCATGCTTGGCAAAGAACCCCAACAAACTTATTGGTTCATCAGTGTAAACTTTGGTGGAATCAGACAATGCATTAGAGGGGCTCAAGAGGAGACAAAAGTACACAGAACACATAGGTGGTGAACTTGAATGAAGATTGAAATGACTAATCCAAGGAACATAGGAAAACCAAGTGAAGACTTGCTATATTTCCAAGACCATTTCTAGGTTAATACTCAAAATAATTAAAAATAGGGACTCAAAAAGATACTTATATACCAATGTTCACTTCAGAAATATTCATAATAGTCAAAAGGTAGAAATGACTCAAATGTCCTGCAACAAATAAAAGAATAAAGTGGCATATACATACAAGGGAATGTTACACAGACTGAAAAATGAACTTGGAACACATCCATGTATGTATGACCTTGAAAAATAATAGGCTAAATGAAAAAAGCCAGAAAAAAAGACAGTTACTACATCATTCCAAGAATATGAGACACTTAGAATAGGCTAATTCATAGTTAAAAAATAGATGAGAGACTACCAGGGGTTGAGAGAAGGAGAAAATGGGGGTTTATTGCTCAGTGTTAGAGACATTTGTTTGGGATGGTAAAACGGATGGTGGGGGTGACTGCCAGCACTATGAATGTACTTAGCAAACTGCACATTTAAAATGGTGAAAATGGCAATCACATGTTATGTGTTATTTTTACCAGAATGAAAAACAAATACAAAAGGCATAAAAAAGCAAATCCATGAAAGAAAAACACCCCAATACTCACCAGTTCTAGCTTCCATTTTTCAGCTTCACTAGCAGACATGGCTTTGCCGGTATCTGCATCACCATGAGAAAACTGTCTCTTGGCAGTTTCATCCATCCTGGAATCTTCGCCTGTCTTAACCCAAGAATTCTGCATGTTTCTCTAAAAAAAGATGCATCATTAATTGCAACTGACAGTCAATGTTAAACAGACATGCAGACTTTATATATGGAATACTGACTCACTTGTGTACAAGTCAGGAGTCACCTCACACTGTCCAGCTATTTCGACCATACATACAACAGGTGCTGGAGAGTCAAATCCCTATAGAAAATGTGAGCAGAGAGCTGGATGTCCATGTAGCCAGTGGACTGCTCTGAAAATTCTACTCTGGAAACAGACCAATCTCAGCTGTCTTTTCTTCTCACATCCATAGAGGCATGGCCCATAATCAATACTGAGAATCATGTGCCAAAACTCTGTCTGATTTGCTTCATATAATGATCAGAGGTAGGATAGGTGGTAGGTTAGCCCCAAAAACTCTGGTAATGTTCTGAGTGGCAAGGCTGATAAGACCATCTTTAGCTATAATATTTGGGATTCATTTCTGATTCCTGACACAAGTGCTTCTAAGTATCTTTTATGCTAATAAGATGACAGCTTCCTGTCTAGCTTCAAGATGGAGGATGGTTTTGATAAAAACCAAGGACTTTTTTCATATTATTACAGCACTGAAGCCTCTAACCCACTCCTGCTCTCTGAGGAGGGACTGGAGGTTTGATTAAATAACTAATGGAAAATGTTTTGATTGCTGGTGAGTGATTTAATCAACTATGTCTATGTAATAAAGCCTCCATAAAATCCTTCATGATGGAGTTCAGAGAATTTCTGGGTTGGTGAGTAAATCCTTGTGCCAAGGGGGTGCCATACCTCAACTCCATGGGGACAAGAGCTCTTGCACTTGGGACCATCCTGGATATTACACTACATAGTTATAGTTCAACTAGTTGTCAATTTGGATCTGTTATAATGTCATTTAAATAAATTGTAATAGTAAGTGAAATGTTTCATTAAGTTGTCTGAGCTGTCTTAACACATTGTCAAAAGTGAGGAAAGGAGTTGTGGGAACTGTCAACTTTTAAAGATTACCTATGAATGGTATCTAGTGCAGGCCAGTCTTATTGGTCTAACTTTAATCTGTGGGGTCTGAACTGAATCAAATTACTTGTGGGGGAAAAAAAAGCAACACCTGGTATAAGAAGTCATATGAGCAGAACAAAAGAAATAGTTTTTTTTTTCATTTAGTGCCCTAAAACATTATGCTCCTCTGCCTTTCTATTTTTTTCTTCAATAAGAAAAAAATAGCATACTGGAGATATAGCTCAGTGGCCACGCATTTGCCTAGCATGTGCAGGGTCCAGGATTCCATCCCAGCATCAGTGCACATATGGCAATAAAAAGACACTCAAGGCCACATGTCAGGAGTGGTGAGGAACAGGGAACACAGAAGTGTGTCCCATGAACAGAAGCAGCCACTGCCAATTACCAGTCAATCACTGCCATGTAGGAACAGAAATTAACACTACTAAAGAATCCTCTCACTTCTTAAAGATAGGATAGATTATGGTTTGTCACTCGAAACATCATTAAATAAAGGCTCAACATTTGTCAACTTTGGTACACCTATTGCCAGATTGTAACATCTGTTCTCAACATTTAGTGAAACAAGCAACTTAAAGAGCTGGGAAGTGTATGTGTGCAATAAAGACTAATATTTATAGTAAGTCTCCAGGGCTGAAGAGATAGTTCAATTGTTAAAAGCTCTTGCTTGAAAAGCCTGATAGCCCAGGCTCAATTCCCAGCACCCAAGTAAAGCTAGACGCACAAAATGGCACAGTCATCGGGAGTTCATTTGCAGTGGCAGGAGGCTCTGGTGCACCCAAACTCTTTCTTCCTTCCTCTTTTTTTTCTCATAAATAAATAATAAAATATTTTTGAAAATACATTAAGTCAAATAATTACATGATTCTCATAAGGGAGAAGAGTGCCCCCAAATGCTGAGTCTATAGCATGCTGGAAGTTGTGAATTCACTCTCTCAGTGTAGCACTCTGAGATTCTAGTCCATATTCTCCTGGAAGCTCTGTTTGGTGCTAACATGTATACAGCACCTAGTATATTCAGACACTGTGCTAAGAATTTGGAAAACAAAAATGAGCAAGACCAATCTTAGCTCCAGGGGTAAGCATGGAGAATCATGCCTGGACAGAAAGGGATCCTGAAATCAATCAGAAATTCAAAGGTTTTTAGGAAAAGTTTTGGTCTTCTTATGACATTAAGATGGAAAAGGCATTTCAGAAAGAGGGAACCTTACAAAAACAATGAAAATAACAATAGTGTGAATGAGCATGGTGTCTGCAAAGGAATTCATAAGAAATCTACCATTATATTAGAGGTCAAAGTACAAAGTGGTGCATGTCAGAAAATGAAGCCAGAGACTCAAGTAAGGGTCCTAAGAGTAACATAGCATGTCATGCCAGTGAGCTTTTAATTGATTCTGTAGGTAGGGCCAAATTTCACCAGATCTAATTGCATCCTAAGTTGCTTTTGAAATCAATGAAGGAAGGTAGCAGTAATTTCCTGTGAAGAAATTGGAGAAAGTCTGTAGATCACAGATCACTGACTCATGATATAAAGTATCAGTCCAGCTGGTCTAATGGATACTTTGTTCTTTCACAGATAGCTTTTACAAACCTTGAATGATATTCAACCAAGATATTAAATATCCATATATAGTAAATTCCTGAACATCATCAAAAACCTTCTACTTCTTAACAATGGGAGTGTTGATGACAGAAGGCAAACATAGGCATAAATGGTGCAGAAATTTAGGGAGTTATTCCAGTCAACAAAGAGTTTGGTTAGCAAGCATGTGGACCAAAGTTTGAAGCCATTTACATGGCAGGCATGGAGGCCCAACCTGTAATCCCAGCACCAGGAAGGTGAACACAGGAGGATCCCTATAACTTGCTGGCCAACTAATAAAGTCTAACTAATGAGCTCCAAGCCATGAAAAGACCCTGTCTCAAAGCACACCTCTGACTTCTACATGCACATGTATAACATGTGTCCCCACACATAAATATGCATACACACATATGGTACAATTTTTTGCTATGTGTGTATGATGTGTGTGTACATGATCATGCGTGTGTGTATGGGCACATGTGTGCTCCAGCAGCATTTGAAGGTAGAGGACAGATAGAGGTGCTGGTCCTCACAGTTCACCATTATAGATTCAGCATTGCTTTTGCCAGGCTGCGTGCTAGATGGCCTGTGAAATTCTCCATCAGGGATCTTTCTCAGTCATTCTCTCTGCCTCGTTGCTTGAGACAAGATCTGTCAGTGGACATGGAGCTCAGAGACTCAGCTAGACAAGATGGCCAGCCAATCGCAGTGATCCTCCTATCTTTGCCTCCCCAAGCTGGGATGACTGGCATGCACCACACTTGGCTTTTTCCATGCTGCCAGCGATCTGAACTCATGTCCTCATGTTGTACAGTGAGCACATTACCAACGGAGCCATTCTTTAGGCCCAAAAAGAAAAAAAATTATGAGAACTAAATGCAAAACAAAGACAAAAATGAAAAATACTTTAAATAGTCTTAGTTTTTAAAATGCCATCGGGGCAGGGGTTGAAGAGATAGCCCAGCAGCACTTAAGGCATCTGCCTACAAAGCCTAATGGCCTGGGGACCTGGACTCAATTCCCCAGTACCTAAATAAAGCTTGATGCACAAAGTGGTGCATGCATATGGAGTTTGCAGCAATTGGAGGCCTTGCTCACAAATTAATATTTTTTAAATGCCAATCAAGGGCTGGAGAAATGGCTCAACAGTTAAGGCACTTGCCTGCAGAACCTAAAGACATGAGTTTGATTCCCCAATACCCACATAAAGTTAGATGAACAAAGTGGTGCATAGATTTGAAGTCTGTTGGCAATGACTGGAGGCCCTGATACCCATTCTCCTTGTCTAACTCTCTTCTATATCTCTGCTTGCAAATAAATAAAAACTATTTTTAAAAATACCATCAATGTCTAGGGTATGAGCCAGGCCAAAAGTTAAAAGTCTTGTTTGCTAGTCGGCAAGTCCAGAGACAACAATGATGAACACAGGGAAGAAGTATTGTTTCACTGGTGATAAAGGTCTCATCTCCACAAAAATAGTTTAGTTCAGTAGCAGCAACTCTTCAAAATTTATGCAAAAAGGCAGCATAATTTGAAGTAGGCAAATGGATTCAAGAAGTTAGACAATCCTAGGTTTTTGTCCTTGGTCTTTGCCATTTTGTAGGGCTGACATTAGACCAGTTTCTTGGGTTACTTAACCACTGTGTATTGTAACTTTCAACTCTAAAAGATACAAACAATAACACCTGCCTTGTGTGGCTATTGTGAACTTAAGTGATACAATGTAAATAATGGGTTTGATACACTGCCTGACACATTATAACCATATAATCATGATAAATAGTACTTGTTACTATGTAATTATTTTAATTATGTTTCAAAAGAAGACATTTTGAAAGACTAGAAAATCTAAGTTCCAGACCTAGCATGAACATTTCAATTGAGGCATAAAAAAGCTTCCTCCCCCAAATAATATCTATTTACATTTAAGATATTCTAAAAGCTTTTTTCATAATATTGAATAGCATAGAGACTAACATTGTCAGCTGATAGACCTGCAACAATCAACATCTGTATTACATTTTATTTCATATGAATAGTAAAAATCAGTAACAAAACCTCTCTGTAATCTTTCTGTGATCACCGCTGCTGTTTTCTTTGGCAAGTTCCCTTTGCTCAGGCATATGTGCTGCTTCCATCACTTCCTTCCCCTTTTGCCTTACTCACTGCTCTGGCCTTCTGATTCACTTGTCTGCCTGACTTCCTCTCTCACTTCACTTCCCCTTCACCCTCTTGGCCTTTGTGTAAATACTGAAGACTATGAATAATTGTGTCACTGCTAAGTGACTGCATATTTATGAAGAAAGCAAAAGAATATTTTTGTTGAATGAGCTACCTCTCATCTTCAAATTGATATTAAAATAATAAACAAAAAATAATAAACTAAGCTAGAACTTTAAACCTCTAAAATTAATAATTAGACAAATGTCAAAAATGGTTATATTTTAAGAGATAAATAATTGATCATAAATGTAAATGAAAACAGTAATCAGCTGTCTGTATTTTTCAGAGTTAATACAATCAGATGCTTCTAATCAGCAGATTCTTATACATATAACTAAAGGCTTAGAGAAGCAATGCTGGGGGCTGGAGATTGCTCAATGGTTAAAGGCACTTACTTGTAAAGCCTGCCATATTCGACTCCCTAGTACTCATGTAAAGAAAGATGCACAAAGTGGTGCATGTATGTGAAATTCATTTACAGTGGCAGGAGGCCCTGGTGTACCCATTCTCTCTCCTCTCCTCTCACTCTTTCTCTTTTGAATAAATAAATATTTAAAAATTAAATACTAGGTCAGATTGGGGGGACTTCAAAAACAAAATCAGAGGATACTTAGATTAAATATCCAGAACCTCATGTATTTTACTGATGTCCACGAGAAGGTAAAGCTGCAACAGGCACCACACTTCCCCATGGAAGACTGAGCTAGTCTGAGAATGAAGAAGCTATGCTTGACTATGTCATTCAATGAAAGAGTAAAAAACACATGGAATGCAAAAGATCTCTGGTTAGTAATAAGAGAATATTAAATTTAGTCATGATGTAAATGTAGTCACAAGAATTTTGTGTCACAAGTATAGAGAAATCTGATCTAGTATTCTTCAAACTGTCGGGTACTGATATTAGAATCACCCAAGCAAATTGAGCTTCCTATTCATGGAACCCAACCAGGCCAGCAGAATCAGACCATCAGGGAATACATCCCAGGAAGCGCACTGTGAACTCCTGCTGCAGGTGAATTTTCTCGAATTACCAACAAAGGAATCACCTATAAGGTTAAGCCATGCAAAGCTCTATAAAAATATGTGTTAAACTCTGGCTTCTTAGGGACAATGGGAAGACTGACATGTTAATTTTTGGACTCTCACACCAGAGTTCTTTCTGTTATATCACACTGTTCATTAGACTTAAGATTTTAGGGCTCCAGAAAAATTTTGAGAAATTTAATAGCAGCTGAAGGTTCTGAACAGTTTCTAGATTTACCACAGTCTTTCTATAGAACACATTTCCTGCTTACAGAGTCCCTCTCTCCACATGGAAAAGACAAAAACGGCACACTCAGAGAGGAAACTGGAGTAACTCCCAGGCATCACTCATAGTGTCACTTACAGAGTCATTACACCACAGGCGATCCTAATTTCAAGGCACCAGCTGAATATAAGCAGAGTACTTTGGCCAGACTTCAAGGAGAGACTCTAATCAATTCAGAAAGAAGACTGGGGAAAAGGCAAGAAATAAACATTCACAATGAAACAGGCTTTATGGATGCAAACAATGCTCACAGATGCCTCCAGAAGTGTTTGCTCCCTCAGGCTCTCCTCTTGTTTTTGAGATTTCAGCTCTTGCTGGAGTCTTTCATTTTCAAATATGACGACTTGTACCCTATGTTTCATTCCAGATAGTTCCTCCTATAAGAAACAAAATATAAAATGTTAAGCATTTCAAACAATACTTTTACCCATTGATTACTACAAGCATGACATTAATTATGAAAGACTTATGCTCTTCATTAACTTCCGGAAATAATATATCTAGATAGGAAAGGCAACTCAAACACTAGGTTACAAAGAGAAGACTGGGTATGGAGAGCAAAGCCCTGCTGGTGGCCATATTACAAACATGTAGAGTTTCTAACAGTTTGTTTCTTCAAGGTTCATAGAAAAGCCTTAATGAAAGTGTCATCTGTGAGATTTTTATTAAAATGACAGACTGCTGAAAACTAAGGTGTTGAGTTATATTTAATGATCAAATGTTAATAATTTGTGAGGATTAGTGGTGGTAGACTCTGAGATAAAAACACAATAAATATCTATGAACTGGAGAACTATCAGTAAAACTGTTTGGTGAAAAGGTCTGAATGTTCTTTGGTTATACCCTTGGTCTTCTAGTTTAAAATGAAAGAAAATAGATAAATAGGAATTAGAATAGCTACTTAGGGTTGGAGAGATTGCTCAGTGGTTAAAGGTACTTGCTTGCAAACCCTGATGGCCCAGGTTCAATTCCCCAGTACCCAACATAAAGCCAGATGTGCTAAGTGGCCCATGCATTTGGAATTCATTTGCAGCAGTGAGAGGCCCTGGCACTCTCTCCTTGCAAATCAATCAATAAATAAAATATATATGTATATATATATTTTTTTAAAAAGAATAGCTACTTAGTGATACCTCACTCTCTGAAAAAAATGTCAAAACATTAATGCTTAACCTAATAGTATTCTAATATAACAAAAATACTATTTCTATTATACTATTCTAATAAACTATTGTGTAGTGTGCAAATTCCTTTTAACTACTTTGTTTAGGAAAAAAACAGTTGTAACTAATGTTGTAATAGAAAAAAAGTCTGAGGCTTTGAATTATCAGTCTGACATGTAATAAACTGGGAAGGTATGGATCCAGTCTTCACCACAAAAACAATATCAAACAATCTGAAAAGTAAGTCTTAGACCCATCTAAGAGCTGAAGTCACAGGGGAAGTTGCTCCACCCTCAAGGTGCAGACAGACCAATTATTTAGAACCACAGTGTATTACAACAGAAACACAGAAGAAACCTCTACAAAAGTCAGGGTGTGTTTTGGGGGTGGGAGGATCTAAACTATTATTGATGAATTCGTTGCTCAACACTCAGTATAAACAGCTTTGAGAGAGTTAAAAATTCCAAGAAGATCCTCTTTAAGAGTTCTCCCACTCTTGAGTGAGTTTTATCTCTAAGATTATGCTAGGTTCTCACATTAAAGGCTACAGGAAAATCCTCTCATGCTAGACAAAGGAAAAATACACATTTTGAAATATACCCAGGACCTTGTATTCTCTGTAATAAAGCCTGCCTCAAGGGAAAACATTTTACAAGAGCCTGTAGAGAGTGGTTTTACTAAAACATAGCTGTTGGGGGGGGGGGGATAATAAATATACTCCCAGTCTTCTCCCATTGCCCTCTCAAAGAGAGGAGAGTGAGAACCATTTGTGAAGGTCACACAAGGGGCATGGGCTCCCTGAAAGGCTGAAACCTGATCATAAGACTACAGAACACCTTCTCTATGCCCACTTCTTACCACACACTAATAAGGCTGTCATATACAAATGGAAAAATAGAGCTGAAATAACTGCCCTTAAGAATTTTCTAGGGAAACACAAATACAACAGAGGAGACAAGTCCAGGACTCTGGAACCAATTTTAGTCTCTGACATTATGGTAAAAACAAACAGAAAAACAACCAAAATAGCTTCTAGTCATTTAAACATAAAACCTCACACTATTTAATTACTATCACCTAATACATGGTTTCCAGCATTCAACAATAACAGAAAAATCAGAGGGCATAAAAAGGATTTATATAGAAGTGACTGAGTAAGACTAAGACATTGTCTCTGACTCAATAGAGACGCTGGAATAACCAGACCAGGAATTTAAAACAACTGTGGTTACTATACTAAGACACTCAATGGGAAAACTAGGCTACATGCAAGAACAGATGGGTGATATAAGCAGAGAGATGAAAACTCAAAAAAAGAGTTAGAAAAAAATCAGAAACAGAACAGAAACAAGATTTCTTAATTGGCTCATCAACAGAGGAACATGAACATGACCAAGAAAAATAATTAGGGGCTTGAAGAACTGTCCACAGCTGGAGACTTCAACACCCTGCACCAAAAAATAGACATATCCAGCAGGCAGGAAATCAGATAGGGTGTAATAGAACTGAATGGCACCAAAAGTCGACTGGATCTACTCACGCTTTATAGCAGCAGCTACTATAGCAGACTATACATTCTCAGCTCACATGAATATCCACTGATATAGACTACATTCTATACACCCCAGCACATTGTTTTGTGGTTGTTGTTGTTTTGGTTTTTCAAGGTAGGGTTTTGCTCTAGCCCTGGAATTCACTATGTAGTCTCAGGGTGGCCTCGAACTCATAGATAGCCTCCTACGTCTGCCTCCCAAGTGCTGGGATTAAAGGTGTGCACCACCACATCTGACTTAAAATAACCAACTTCTTAAAAGACACCGTTCTAAGGTCTTTAGAATTCCCCCCCCCCAATTCCTTAAGAGATTAAACAACATTCCTCTTTTTAAAAATATTTTTAAATATTTATGAGAGAGACAAAGACAGAGAGATTGAGTATAGGCACACCAGGGCCTCCACTTTGTGCATGTGGGAATCCAACCCAGACTTCTGGGCTTTGAAGCAAGCCTTTTTAACTGCTGAGCCCATCTCTCTAGCTCCAAAAAAGTCTTAAGAGAAACGTTAAAATGTTTTATCTGAATAAAAATGAAATGGGCTGGAGAGACTGCTTACTGGTTCAGATGCTTGCCTACAAAGCCTAACAACCTGGGTTGGATTACTCAGTACCCACATAAAGCCAGATGCACAAAGTGGTGCATACATCTGGAGTTCATTTTCAGTGGCTGGAAGCCCTGGTGCTCCAATACTTTCTATTTCTCTCTCTCTCTCTCTCTCTCTCTCTCTCTCTCTCTCTCTCTCTCTCTCTCTCTCTCTCTCTCTCTCTCTCTCTCTCTCTCCATGAAAATACTTTAAAAATAAACAAATAAAACTATAACTTATCAAAATTTGTAGATTGTACCAAAGACAGTGCAAAAAAAATTTAACAAGAAGAAAGATTTCCAGCCTAAGATTTTACCTTAGAAACTAGAAAAAGGAGACTAAATGAATTTCACAGTAAGCAGAATAAAAATATACAATAAAAATAGAGATGAAATCAATAGAGAAAAGTGAAACCCAAAGCTCAGTCTTTGAAAAGCTCGATAAACCTAAATGCTTCTAGCCAAGCTTATTAAGAAAAACAAGAGAAGGTAAAAATGGACTACAGTAGACATTACTATCAAAACTGCAAAGCAGTCATTGCTGACCCTGTGAACACTGAAAGGACAAATAATGAAGAAATACTGGCATCAACTTTATGGCCACAAATTTAGTAACCTAGGTGAAAATAACCAAGTTCTTTGTTTTAAAAGGAAATTATTAACTTATTTATTTGCCAGAAGCCGAGAGAGAGAGAGAGAGAGAGAGAGAGAGAGAGAGAGAGAGAGAGAGAGAGAGAGAGAATGGGCTCACCATGGTCTGCTACTGCTACAAATGATCTCCAGATGCATATGCCACTCTATGCATCTAGTTTTATGTAGGTACTAAGGATTTTAAACTGAGATGTAAGGCTTTGCAAGCAAGTGCCTTTAACTGCTGAGATATCTCTCCAGCCCAAAATAACCTCTTTTTTTGTTTGTTTTTGTTTTTTGAGGTAGGGTCTCACTCTAGTCCAAGCTGACTTGGAATTTAATACATAGTCTCACGGTGGCCTCGAAGTCACAGTAATCCTTCTACTTTTGCCTCCTGAGTGCTAGGATTAAAGGCATGTGCCACCATTCCCAGCTTATAATAACCAACTTCTTTAAAAAAGCACTATCAAAATTTACACTTAATGAGACCTCTACATAAATTGAATTAATAATTAGAAGCTTTTCAAAACAGAAAACACCAGGCACAGAAAGGTTCACCAGTGAATTCTAACCAAATTTATGGATGTTCTGATATCAAGTATCTGCCATATCTGTGACAAAGTGCCAGAGAATACTCATTCTATGAGACCAGCATTAACCTGATTTTCAAGCCAGGTAAAACCTGAGCTCAGTATCTGTCATGAACACAGAAGCAATAGTCCTCATCATAACTCACTAGATACAGTAATGCAGGTTAGAAGCGTACTGCAGAATAGCACACATTTCTTCATGGCATACAAAGTTGGTTCCACATGTGAAAATTAATTGATAGAACTGGGCAGTGCAGGGAGCCGGGACGATCGCCATTACAAGATGGCGCCCACTTCCTTGCAGCTAAGTGGTAAACAACTCCATATTAGGCAATGCTTTGAGAAAGACGTGCCTTTGGCTCTGCGCATGTGCGAGTTATATAACTGTCCCTAGCCAATCCCATGGCGCCTGGTGGTGGCAAGTTGGTATCAGCCAATCATGGGGCAACCCGTGTCCTTAATCCCTATATAAGCAGCTGACTTCTAGTGCTGGGGGGACCCCTCGCTTTCTGCTCTCCCTTCAATCAAAAGGCTCTCCAATAAAGTGTGATTTGAGAAGAATCCTCGAGTGGTGGTTGTTCTTCCTCGCTGGTCGAGGAGCTCGCCGCAGGGCAGGCTCCAAAGGCGCAAGGCTAGTGTGTAACCTAATAAGCCTGTAGCTACTTCTTTATCTTAACTCTACAAGGGAGTTCCTGATCTTAGCAAGGAGTGACCTCCAAGAACAAAAAGAGAACTATGATAAGTGATACAAAAAATATCACTAATTCCCATACTAATGTACTTTGGGAAAGCAGAAAGGCTCTAAAGGCATTTCTCATGTGCACATGGCCAAGCAATATAGCTTACTAGAGTCACAAGCTATAGGTGAGGAATTTAGATTCTTGATTACTATTACCAGAATTCCAAGCATGTTCAAAGTCAAGGGAAGAGCTTTACTACTGACAATGAAGCAGATGTAGTCTATTGGCGCAGAAGCCCTCTTTGTTGCTCTACTCTTTCAACAGGCTGAAAAGTACGGGAGTGTGATCAGCACGCACAAACACTTGCCATCTGCTAGGCTAAGGGTAATGGAGTGGAAAGGAAAAAATTCTGAAACTTGGAGCACATTATGAAATCATAATATTTAGTAATGGACTACTGGGAATTTAAGCAACCAGAAATGGCATGGTCAAGGATACCATCTCCATGTCTCACAAGCTCTTCTTGTAAGACATCAGTCTTTCAACAATATAAGAATGACTATTTTCAATGGACTACTACAAACATGAAGACCAATAATACAAACATGCATTTTAAATTCTTTAGTTTAAAGTTCTAATGAGAACTTACCTTGCAGAACTTGACTTCTGCTTCTAAGTGATGAATGTACTGAGACTGGTCATTAACGATAGGAACAAGATTGTGCCCAGCAAGCATATTAGTTTCCTCACATTCTGATGACCTCTAAGGCAGAAAAGACAAATTGAGCATCTTTGGATTTAGCAGAAAACCAGCTGGTTATCATCTCCATACTCAATTTAGTGCTGATGTGATATAAACATAGATCATGGTGTACCTAATAGTATTTCTCTATTCTATAAATTCCTCAAGTACAAGAAAACAGTTATAAAAAGCATGTGGCAAATGGAAAAATACCAGGGTAATGTAACTGGATTGCAATGGCTGCCTACTTGAGCTATCTAACAGTGTGACATCCCGGTCAGTAATGCTGAGACACAAGGGACAGCTCTCCAAAAGCACCTGCCTTGTTAGAGGAGTGCTAGCTGAGACTGCAGATCAGCTCATGGTAGAGAAGACATTCTTTAGACAAGGGCTTGGAAGCCAAGTGCATGTTAGTGAGGTGAAACACATTAGAAACATTTTTTCTTAATTTTGTTTTTTGACAAATTTATTTAGACAATTAGAAACTATGTTGATCTGAAGCATGGCACAGCTTCAGACTAAGCCCTGAAGTGAGGTACACCGCTGAGAGATAAACTTCCCTGAGGATCCCAGGAAGATTTCAAAGAATTCTACTGTTCTTTAGCTCTGTAGCATTCCTGGAGGTGACTTTAATGCCTATCTCACTTTACCTTAAAATAATTGTGAAATGGTTTAGAAAATAATACCATGATTTTTTTCTCTGATTTTTTTTAAAGAAGAGGAAATCAGAAAAAGGGAAATGAAAAGTCACCATGAGATCCGGAGGAAGGCTTGAGAAGAGACACAGTCTCTTTTTCTCAATCCCTTTGTTTCTTAGTCCAGCAGACATTGTAAATATCCATTGTCATGATGGAATAATTATAGAGCTTTCTTTTCTGATTTATTAAAGAAATTAAAAGTCAGGGCTGGAGAGATGGCTCAGCAGTTAAGGTGCTTGCCAGAAAAACCTAACGACCTGAGTTCAATTCTCCAGTTAAGTCAGAAGGGGTGCAAAAATCTGTGCAGGGAGCCGGGACATCGCCATGGCAGGATGGCGCCCCCTCTCTTGCAGCTAAGTGGGAAACAACTCCACCTTAGGCAATGCTTTGAGAAACTGTCCCTAGCCAATCCCGTGGCGCCTGGAGGTGGCAAGCAGGAGCCAGCCAATCATGGGACGATCTGTGTCTCTTTTCCTATAAAAGCGGCTGATTCTTAGTG
>PVHP010002219.1:0-25609 GCA_004024765.1 Zapus hudsonius | reverse complement strand
AAGAAGAATCCTCGAGTCGTGGTTGTTCTTCCTTGCTGCTCAAGGAGCTCGCCACAAATCTGGAGTTCATTTGAAGCAGCTAGTGGCCCTAGCACCTCCATTATCTCTCTCCCTTTCCTTCTCCCTCTCCCTCTCCTCCCTCCCTCCCTCTCTCTCTCTCTCTCTCTCTCTCTCTCTCTCTCTGCTTGTAAATAAATAAAAATATTTAAAAAATTCAAAGTGACTTATTTTTTTTGTAAAGTTGTTTATTTTCCCACAGTGCTTAGGATGGAATCCAGGGACTCATGTATTTTAGCCAAGAGCTCTACCACTCAGCCATATCCCTACCTCAAAGTAACTGTAATTAAATGATTTGTGTAAACTGAGCAAAAAGCCATTATAGTCATCTTATATTATTAGATGAGTTCAGAATGTAAGAAATATATTCATTTCTCTGTATCTATACATTCCATATCCTTGGATTCACCCAATACAGATCAAAATATGTGAGAAACAACTTGCATCTACATCAAAGATGTATGGACTGGTTTTCTTGTCATTATTGCCTAAATAATATAATATAATATAATATAATATAATATAATATAATATAATATAATATAATATAAATAATATTTAAATGCTTCTACATTGGATTGGGCATCATAAATCATCTAGAGGCAATTTTAAATATATGAAAAGACATGCATAGGCTATTTACAAATATTATGCCCATTTATACAAAGAACTTTGATATCCATGGATTTTAGTATCTGAAGGGAACCAATTAATCCCATGGAAACTAAAGGATGAATATACAAATGTATCACTGTACATATAAGGGGAAGAACACTAGAAAAGTAGGAAAAAACTTAAGCTAATGCTATGAAGAAAAACGGTTCACAATCTGTAGAGACTTTGAAAGGTTTATTATAGCTTGGGCATCATATTTTGAAATAATGAAGAAAAATACTTAGATCTGGTTTCCATCTCAACAATGCCTCAGTTTCACTCTCAAAACACCCATATACTTGTGACATATCATAATGGCTATGAGTGTGCATTTAAAGTACAACCTTAAAACGTTACTATAAGCATGACTCATAGTAGGTTGTATATATGTTGATGCTAGTTATCATTCTTTTACATATGTTCACATAAATAGACCTGTGTATTTATAGACACCAGACTTGTGCCAAACAAATTCTCCCGATGAAGCGCTTCCTGTGCACCCTGATAGATTTTATAATGCCACTACTCAGCTTTATCATTAAAACCCAGCAAGCATATCTGAACATTCCACAGATACACTAACTTCACCTAATTGACTTAAAAGCACGTGCCTAAGAGCATACTGGAAGTAAGATGCCAACAGCAGTAAAGGGACTGAGTGATGCATGTTTTATTAAGATGAGTATCCATATCTATAAATATTAAATATGCTAATGGAGTACACTTCTCTACAGTAAGATAAAGAATACACATATATGTCAGGTGGAGCAAAGTGTTAGTAGAAGGTAGCATTATGACCCTTCAGGTGTGAGTGAAGGAGAGTCACAGGTCTCCAGATCCCACAACATAGGCTTTATATTCACAGGAAATGCACAACTGCTGTTACAACAGACTATTTGTGCCATACTTGTATAATAGACGTTGCATATTTGTGTGGCACTTCATGGGTTTCTAAAGAATTCTAAGTATATAATCTTACCTACAGAAATACCATAAGATTGACACAATATCCTTCTAGTGAGTTTGTGACAGGCCCTACAGAGACCTAAGACCGAGACTCTAATTTTTGCTTAGTCTGGAGTTCTTTCTCTCACACCTATCTCAGCTTTTTGTATACAAAATGTTTCACTCAGGAACAATATACTGTGACAAAGCAGTAAAAATAAGCTTCATGGAGATGGCTCAGCAGTTAAAGGTGCTTGCTTACAAAGCCTACCAGCCTAAGTTCAATATCTCAGAACTCACTTAAAGCCAGATGCACAAAGTTGCACATGCATACTGAGTTTGTTTGCAGTAGCAAGAAGCCCTGGCACACCCATATTCTCTCTCTGTCTCCCCTTTCTCTCACACAAATAAATAAAAAATATTTAAAAAACAACTTCAGCTTGACGTGGTGGCTCATGCCTTTAATCCCAGCACTTAGGAGGCTGAGGCAGGAGGATCACAATGAATTCAAGGCCACCCTGAGACTACATAGTGAATTCCAGGTCAGTTTGACACTACCTGGAAAAACAAAAAAATAAAATTCAAAGAAGTACAAAACAACTACTCACTACTATATTATAACCACTTATTTTAACATGTAACATATACTTTACCTTTGATATTCAAACTATTATAAAGGTGGGCTAAATCATAATTAGATGACTCCTAAAAATATCAAGTATAGACATAATTTTCTACAAAAAGACATTACTAAAGCATTATGCTTTTACATTTATTGTGCCTGCTATACATTAGCTAACAGTTGTGAAATAAATTTTCCAAACTGTTCTCTTGTTTTACTTTTGAAGTAATAAACTAAGAATGTCAATATTCCTTTGCCACAGAGGCTGTCCTCTTCAGCCAAAACAATGAGAGGGAAGAGAACTCTTTCCGTTGCATACTGCACCACATAATCAATGAAAGCAGCATGGGAACTGAAACAACACTGGGAAGACTAAGGAAATGGTCAGCTGCACTAGTTGACACTTACCAAAGGGGACAATTCTCTTCTTCGGGGTGGTGACATCTCATTTTCCTTTCTCATTTGATAGCAAAGCAAAGCATTGAGCTGATTATCTGAAGAACAAAAGCAATGAGCTTACTGACTTTGCTTGAGATTCATGGTTTATGTACAGCTGGACTCATAAACACCCCCCAAAGGCCATACATCTAAGGGTTAGTCTCTAACTTGGGGTTAATGGGAGGAAAAAGAAATGATAAGAGGTGAGGCTGAGTAAGAAGTCTTCAGTTATTGAGGGTAAGCCCTTGAAGAAAATAGTAGGGCTCTTGCCCCTTCCTCTTCCTCTTTCCCTTCCTGACTTATGAGAGTAGTTCCTTCCAATATATACTGCCTTGCCACACATCTAAAACAATAGGGCCAATGGACTGTGGACAGAAGCGTCCAAAACTACAAACCAGAATAAACATGTAGGGCTGAGCATGGAGGCAATATGCCTATAACACCATGGGAGGTACAGAAGGAGAATGGACACACATTCAACACCAACCCAGTCTACCAGTGAGTTCCAGGCCAGCCAGGGCTCCATATTGAAACTCTGTCACTAAGCAAATGAACAAAACATTTTGCTCTTTTTATGATTCTCTCAGATAATTTGTTATAGTTAGGGAAAGATGACTAACAGATTTTTTTCAAATATCTATCCAACAAATACTGCTTTAACTTCTATTAGACAAGAAAAACTATGCCACTGACTGGGGGTACAAAGACAAAAATAAAATACTGCTTAAGAACTAAGGACTGAAGAGCAAAAGAGATTACTGGTAGGTTCACATGCACACTTGGTGTGCCTGATGCTTTAAGGAGAGGAAACACGTCTTTGTCATTGAATTCATTTCCACATAAGGAAGGGCTAACACTGGAAAGGCAAGCAAGAGTTCAAAGTTTAATCAGGCAGCCATGTGTATAAAAGCAAAGAAGCATGGTGGGAGGCTGGTAAGGACGCATGCTTTCTCAGATGGTTCAGATGATATGCTGGAGGGACGGATGGTTAAAGGAGAGAGGACAGAAAAAAAATTGGACTGCAGAGAAAGCTGGCAGCTCCCTTGGGAAAATATTCCTATTTCATCTTAAGACCTTCAGACTTACAGATTTTGGGATTCAAAAGAGGACAAATTAAGCAAAGGAATTATCATTCCTTTTATCATCTCGCTTGTGTTTTAGGAGTGGCATCTTAGCAGCAGAGTTGTGAATGGAATCAAGTCATTCCATGGATTTGAAGAATCCCCCGTGCACCATTCACAAGAGGACTGACTCACTCATTTGGTTTGGCTGCCAAGGAATACTGCTGTCCTCATATTTTACATGGATGCCGACAGAAGGATCCTGAGGATCTTCTTCCAGGGTGACATCACCTTCTTTTGGGACATATTTTGGTTGGTGAATACTTCTTCTGGCAAGTTCTGCAATAAAAATCTGATGAAAGGCAAGGCCAATAAAATGCAAGCAATCACATGGACACTTAGTAAGAAAGACAGCTTCAAGCCAGACATGGTAGCACATGCCTTTAATTCCAACATTCAGGAGGTTGAGGCTGGAGGATTGCCATGAGCTTGAGGCAAGCCTTGGGCTACAGAGTGAATTCCAAATCAGCCTAGGCTAGAGTGAAACACTGCCTCAAAAAGCAAACAAACAAACAAAAAGGAAGGCTGTCTCAAAGAGAGAATTGGTTATTTTTGATACTTTATGGGGGAAAAAAGCATTGTTCTGTTTTCTAGTTTACTAATGAATATACCAAAGGATGTGAGAAGATTAAGTTCACAGGTAAGAAGTTAGATTTGATGACCTCTAAAGTTCCTGTCACTGCCATTGTTGATATTCGATACATGTGGCACCCCAGCAAGGATGAAAGGCAGAGCCCACCCCAGACAGTAATCTGTGGAATGCTCTCTTTCCCCTCAGGACTTAGGACTTGCCTACCCACCTGAAGACAAGACACAAGGTGAGTGAACAGAACCACCCAGAGGACTCAGTCTCCTCAAGTTCTGGACTAGCAAAGTCTTGTCCCTGAGGACACAAGAGTAAAAATCTGCCTGGCCAAGTTGTGGATCAAGAGCTGGCAGCTGATGGCAGACCCTACTGTACAGTCCTTAGGTACTACTGGCTGGTTACATCTCTGGCACAGGTACTTGCTCAGTGCAACTGACCACCCCTAGAATAGAAGCTGAAATTAACCAGGCCATGTAAAACATAAACGAAAATGAAATCACAATAGTTCATCTCTAAAAATAGCATCCGGAATAAAGTCTCACTTCCTAGTTTGAAAAGGAATAGGCTTGTGAATTATGTTAACAGATAGATTAAATACAGTTACGCCCCATCTTTAATAGGGTCTGCGGCTCGGTCTGCTTTGGTCTTTTTGGAGCTGGCAGCCCTATTGAAGGGACTATGATGAGGCCACAGGAAGACAGGCTGTGAGACTACACAAAGAAATAAAAAAGCCCAACTATTCTACCTCTTTCCCACCTCAATAGCCTGATGAACTCTCCAGAAGAGACTTTAACTTTAATAGCATATCAACCATGAATAAAAACACTGATAGACATATTCTGATTTTTGTTTTTTTCGAGGTAGGGTCTCACTGTAGCCCAGGCTGACCTGGAATTCACTATGTAGTCTCAGGGTGGCCTTGAACTCATGGCAATCCTCCTACCTCTGCCTCCCAGATTCTAGGATTAAAGGTGTGTGCCACCATGCCTGACAGACATATTCTATAGAACCTTGGAAAACAGACTGCATTTTCTCCTATGGCATTAATTTCAAAGTTTATAACTAAATACAATAAATATATTAATAGAAAAATGCATCTTGTTACAAAATATGTAATATAGTTTCTTTACTTATAGTAAGTCACTTTCTACCTTGATTAAACTAAAGATATCAAGCCTTTGGATCTGGATTACAGGATGAATTCCTATTACTTGGTAAACAGTGAACTGATCACTACACTTTTCTCTATACCAATAATATTTCCACACAGATATTTCTCTGACACAAACTCGGTGCTAATGACCAACCAAGCCTGGTCTCTTCGAACTCTGGGTATAAGGACTCCAGATTACATGCATTCCTGGTTTTAGCAATAAAAGAAACAGCAACAGTTTCCTAAGAACTCAATATTTTCTAAAAAGAGACTTATCAACAGAAAAGGAAAATCAAAGTGTTATGTGATAAGCAATAGAGTCCACAGGGCTTTGGATTTATGTACTTAAATCTAGGGATAAAGCTCTTATCTTTCTTGCATCCATCAGAAAGGAAACAGAGGGTCTGACTAACATTAAAAGTATGCTCCATGGAGCTATCAATGACTTCACCTTTAAGACAAAAGATAATTTATACCTATTCTAACTAAAAGCTGATAAGCAATATTAGGAAAAAAAGCTAAAATTTAACAAAAGTACACAGTTGAAAATCCTGATAGGTACAGTTCTTTCATTAGATTACAATGATGTTGGGGTTTTTTTGCTTTGTTTATATATATACCTATTGTGTGTGTGTGTGTGTGTGTGTGTGTGTGTGTGTGTGTGTGTGTGTGTGGTGCTAGAGATTATCCATGAGCCTTTCACACACTGGGCAAGTATTCTATCACTGAACTATACCCAGATTGATAGTAAAGTTGCAAAACCCCTTTAAATACCATTTCTAGTATTCTTATTCAAATTATTGTAACATAACAAAACTACACACTAAACTGCATTAAGAAAATGTTATGGGGGCTGGAGAGATGGCTCAGAGCCCTTGCCTGCAAAGCCTAATAACCCAGTTCGATTACCCAGTACCCACATAAAGCCAGATGTATAAAGTGGTGCAAGCATCTGGAGTTCATTTGCAATGGCTAGAGGCTCTGGTGCACCCATTCTGTGTCTGCCTCTCTTATTTCTATCTTTCTCTGCTTGCAAATTAAAAAAAAAAGAAGAATGGATAGAGGACTCTTTTCTGTCTCTCCTTGCAAATAAATAAATATTTTTTTAAAAAAAGAAAATGATATAAAAGATAATGAGTTATTGAATTCAACAAGTACCCCAAAGAAAGTGATAAATAAGGCTTTGGTGTAGGAAAACTTTCTCTGTTTTGTTTTTCAAACTACTGTGTTATGAAATAGAAAAGACTTGCCTACCCCACCTGAAGCCTTTTTTTGCTTTTGTTTTTTTTTTGGGGGGGGGGCTGTTTTTTCTTTAGTGAAGTATGTTCTAGAACTAACATCATGTGGGTAAATGACACTTCAAAGTCATTTTCATATAACATTTCAACACATGCTAAGTGTTTGTCGAGCACACAACAATACATCTAACACTAAGACAAACAGCTAACCCAGAGACAAAACAGGAAGCAGATGATTCTAGAGAGATGCAATCCTATCGTCTTCAGCAGAACACCACTTCCCAGATGCAGGCCTCTGCTGCTGACTCTGAAGGAAACCGATGAGACAGGAGGTGCCAGTTGTCATTTCCTCTCCCACTGTTCATGGGGCACTGCTATATCTAACCAAGGGCCAAAAGAACACTCATTTCCTTTTCTCTGAGGAGAGTAGCATATTTCAAGATTCATCTTGATTTCTTTCCTCCAGCACTAACCACAGGCAGTATATAAACTTAATTATGAATACAAATGCAAACAGGACCTCGGAGCCCCACAGATCACATCACATAGTGCAAGCAAAAAGCATTTCTGCCAGTCCATTATCCCAGTATCAATCAATATAATGAGTGCCAATGACTGCTCATTTCCTCATCCAGAGGTCCCTTCTTCTATGTGCCCTTCTTCCTCTAACTTCTCACTCACCACTGAGCTGCTTTATCAACATGTTTTTGAATAGAAGCAAGTGCTTCTCATTAAGGAAGGATCACCAACTACATACATACTGTGAATTATTAATTTCTACATTCTCCGTCTGTCCCAGGAGATGTGAGAGAGAATTGTCCTCATGTTCTGGAGGCGGAATCACATGGCAAACGACCATCTGTCTCTGAGAAAACATGCAACAAATCCATTCCCGAGGCCAAGATGCAAGCGATTCCTGACATGAGTATAGACTAGGACATTCAAGCAAAAAATAAAACTACATCAAGATAAGAGATGTTTTTGGCCACATCTCACTGGGCCACTGCCTAGTTAAGATTGCTGTCACAGTTTACTAGAGGACCAACAGGCAGTAAATCCAAGATTAAAGATAGTCAGACAAAGCCAATTCTGTAAGCATCAATTATAATAAAAGAAACTGAAAGTGTTCTTCAGAAGTAAAAAATTTCCAACAAAAATACTATACTAAGACTCTAATAGCAGTACTTGGCACCAAGAGCAAAAGAATGTAACCATCTGAAGAAAGCAGTGTAGGAAAATCATTAATGATCTATTTTCCGTTCATCTTTCCTCCCTTAGTCTAAGTAGAGAGTCAAGCAAAACACATCCAGGAGCCTTGTTCCCCCTCCAGTCACCACTCAGACCTGTGGGTCACTAAGTCCTTTCCATCAGCATTGGTCAGGCCATGTGAATGATAAAGGCTCCGCTTCTCTCTTATGGAAACGAAAGAAAGGAGTTGATCTAGGTACACTGAGGCTACAGGAAGAAAGTCAGAGCCGGGTGTGGTTGCACATGCCTTTAATCCCAGCACTCGGGAGGCAAAGGTAGGAGGATTGTCTTGAGTTCAAGGCAACCCTGAGACTACAGAGTGAATTCCAGGTCAGCCTGGGCTAGAGTGAGACCCTACCTCGAAAAACCAAAAAAAAAAAAAAAAAAAAAAGTCAGGATTCTATTTTGTTTCATTTTCATTCTAATCAAAGAAAAGGTCATGAAAGTTAAAATACTAGCCAAGAGTGGTGACTCACACCTATACCCACCACTTAAGAGGCTGAGGTAGTAGGTTGAGGCCAGCCTGGGCTACAGAATGAATTATAGATCAGCCTGGGCTAATGGAACCATGACTCAAAAAAAAAAAAAAGTTAAAATACCAAGGCTAGAGATGTAGTTCAGTTGGTATAGTTCTTGCCTAGCAAGCACAAAACCCAGGGCTTGACCCCAGCAGCACATAAGCTGGAAACCAGAAACAGGAGCGCACATCTGTAATGCCAGCACTTGGCAGAAGGAACCAGAAGGGTCAGAAGTTTAAGGACATCCATGGTTACAGCCAGTCTAGGATACATGAGACCATGTCTCAAAAAAACAGCATAAATATATGAACAAAAAGAATGCACTTTACCAGCAAAATTATTTACATATGTGTTTACATGCTTTTATATATAGTATATGAAAAAGAATCCAAAAGATATCTAGAAAACACTTGTGAACAAAGGAGAGAAGAAATAGAAGTTTTAGGAGTAAATCTGAGAAAAAGAGGAACATTCACTTAAGATAAACATATTTTCTTAAGTAGGCTAAAGGTCCAGATGACCTCACTGCTTGCTAATTCATGAGCCAAACTCTTACTTAGTAGAACTGACACAGCCCTTCTCCAGATGTGAACCTGGGTCCCTAGCAGAAGAAAAGCAATTTGCAGGATATGGAGAGATATACAATTGTATGCAATTAAAACAGAGAACATCCACATTGCCTCTGATTTTTCCTCCATGTATAACAACCACACAGGAAAGGAACTTCCTGGAGATTATGTTTTCTTTCCATTTTCTTTTTCTAGTTCCCTGCTCATTGTCTTTCCCTTCCTTTCATTTTCCTTCTTTCCTTAGCTCCCAGCCTGAAAGTGGTGATTTATGGCTATAATCCCAGCATTTTAAAAAATATTTTATTTATTCATTTTCAAGGAGAGAGAGAGAGAGAGAGAGAGAGAGAGAGAGAGAGAGAGAGAGAGAGAGAGAGGAGAGAGAGAGAACACACCAGGGCCACCACCTTGTGGGTCTGGCCTATGTGGGTCCTGGGGAATTGAACCAGGGGCCTTAGGCACTGGAGGCAAGTGCCTTATCCCCTGAGCCATCTCTCCAGCTCAGCATTTTTTTTTTATAATCCCAGCATTTAGGAGGCTGAGTTGTAAGGACTACCATAAATTTCAGGTCAGCCTGGGCTACAGAGTGAGTTCTAGATCAGCCTGGGCTAGAGTGAGACCCTCCCTTCTTCCCTCTCTCCCTCTTCTTTTTTTTTTTTTTTTTGGTTTGGGTTTTTTTTTTTTGTTTGTTTGTTTGTTTGTTTTGTTTTGTTTTTAGGCAGGGTCTCATCTGACACCAGCTGATCTGGAAATCATTTTTTGTCCAGGGTGGCCTCAACTCATGGTGATACTCCTACCTCAGCCTCAACTGCTGGATTATAGGCTTGAGCCACCACGCCCAGCTCTGGTCTCCCTCTCAATGGACCTAACTCAACTCCTTACCCTTGCTGTCATAAGACAGAGGCACAGCCTTCACTCTTCACATGGTCTGACTTGGGCAGATGAATGGTTACTGAAGGAGAGCCAGGCTCTTGGATGTGCTTTGCCTGGCTCTCCTCTTGGAGAGAGGGTAGAAAGAAAGAAGAAAAAAAAAAGGGAAGTAAGGAAAAAGTTGGAATGTTTTTTTAAGAAAAACATCAAATGCCCAGTTTGACCATAAATCTCATTTTTCCCTCCTAATATCTAATACCATAACACACTTTTGTCATCTTCTTTGCTCTAAAAGACAATCATTCTCATATCTGCCCCAAACTCTTCATTTTATAGAAGAAATAGAAATCTAAAACTAGTTCATTAACTTGCTCAAGGTCACACAATTATCAGCAAAACAACAGGAAGTTCAATGACTGGTTTCCTAGCTGCACATTCTCTCCTGACTTGATCATATCTTCTCCACAAATTCCATCTAGAGGCTAAAATTCCAGTGTTGAAAGACAAGGGGGAAAGAGCTTACAGAATGCACATAAAAATTATGTATTTCTGTCATACTATAAGCTTGTTTCTTTTTACAATATGACCACTGAACCAAGGGCACCTAGGAACTTTATGATTAGGTGAATTACAGTACCAGTACTATTGATAACACTGCATCCATACCCAGCACTGCAACAAATGAGATATGTGTCTGTTAATAAGGACAGGCTACTTCAATAGCTACCAATTTCTCTCCTAATACTATATTCCATGTTCAAGTATGCAGAACCTAAAAAAACAATCCTAGGTTCCCTATTATTCTGGCTTTTCTTGCCCTTTCTAGTCTATAAGCTATTCATTTTATGCCTCATGGCCTTATCCCATGATTCCCTGAATTTTTTTTTTTTTCGGTTTTTCGAGGTAGGGTCTCACTCTAGCCCAGGCTGACCTGGAATTCACTCTATAGTCTCAGGCTGGCCTCGAACTCATGATGATCCTCCTACCTTTGCCTCCCGAGTGCTGGGATTAAAGGTGTGCACCACCATGCCTGGCTTCCCTGATATTATTTATTTATTTATTTATTATAATGCTGGGGATCAAATATAGTGCCTCAATCTCTGTTGGTAAGTATTCTACTGTTGATGTATCCCCAGCCCAATGCACCAAATTTAAATTGGAGAATGTATTAATTTATTTTCTTGACTTGGGGAGCAAATACCTGATGGCGGATGTAACTTACAGGAGGATTTATTTTGGCTCACAGCTCAGAGGGTACAGTGCATCTTGGGAGGGATGGCATGGGGTTTCAGCTTTGTCTGTGGTAGCAGGAATTTATACTCTGCTCACATTGTGGCCAATCAAGACACAAGGAGCTTGAGCTTCCTTCGTCAGTCTCCCAAGTAATGGGATTACAAGTGTGTACCACCAAACTGCTCAGTTTCTTGCAGAGGACTTGGGAAATCCTAAGAAATATCTGAAAACACATAATCTATTTTATGGAATGGAATCTTGCTGTGCCTGTAGTCCCAAAGGTTTCAAACCTTTCAAAATAATGCTACCAACTAGGGACCAAGTGTTCAAACATTTGAACCTCTGTGGGACTCCACAGATAGCATTTGCTATCCTCCCCCATTTACAAATACCTTTCTGAGCCATTATTGGGTCCTGAATGACTGTACCTATGCAGTAAATGAACACCTAACAGATTTCCGGGAGAGTTCCCCAAACACTTCTAGTTCTTGTCTGAACTCTGTGACATCCAGAACACCAGCTATATGCTCACTTTAATTACAATGGAAACTTGTATATTAACATGACTAATCCATGGCTGAATAAAAATGAAGGGATATTAGTAATTACTAAATGCACAATTGATTTAAAATCTCTGGAATAAACAGAAAGAAAGATCAACACTTTCTTATTCTTAACCTTCCATTAAGCATGAACCAGGCAAGACATTTTTGTAACACAGTTCGTAACTACTGAGCACAGTCAAAATAATGAAGTTTGACATATCCAATTCATGTTACTTTGCTTACTAAGAAACAAAACTTTATTTTAAAGGAATTTATCCTTTTTAAAAAGTAGTAGTTTACATTTGTGGACAACTTCTGAATGTGCTAAAGTCAGGGTTAATACTGTTTTGTTTTCTTCTAAAAACTGTTGTATTAACTCACACAAATAGAAATGTTACTAAAGAAATAATTATGTAATACATCCTGAAATCCAAGAAGAAATTAAGTTTCTACTTCTTGATTCCCCATTAAAATAATGGCCAAAAATTTTTTTAGTTTAAATTTAAAATTTGTGTTGTCCCTCATGTTTGCTATTGGTGAAAAGTTTTCACTAAGTTATATGATTTACACACTACATTTAAATTTTAAATGAATTATCTTTGAGTGAAAACTTTTCCCTCTATAGTTACTGAATGCAGTATCAGTGATATTATACATAATATTAAAAATTACCTTTTGTAGTGCTGGGGATTGAGCCCAGGGCCTTGCACATGGTAGGCAAATGCTCTACCATGAATCCAAACACACAGCTCTATACAATTAATTTTAAACTAACCCCTTCACTGTATCAGAATGCTTAATATTAAATAATTCCCTAATGGTTATATGAAGGTTTAATATGAGCTCAAAGAAACAGAAACACAATAAAAATGAAAAAAATGGAAGCTTAGTGGTCTAAAAAATTAAAATTATTGCTATCATTGGGCACAGCATTTTTTCTTGCTTCCAAATAACGTTAAAAGTAGTAACTTTGAGCCGGGCATGGTGGCACACGCCTTTAATCCCAGCACTCCAGAGGCAGAGGTAGGAGGATCGCTGTGAGTTCAAGGCCACCCTGAGACTACATAGTGAATTCCAGGTCAGCCTGGACTAGAGCGAGACCCTACCTCAAAAAACAAAACAAATCAAAAAGTAGTAACTTTGGTATCTAACAGTGTTTGAAATAACAGTAGACGGATAAAGATCTTTATTGTGATTTACTTCATCATGTTTAAATAATGACAATGTCTACCATTTGTAACTCCACTGACAGATAAGGACTCTAAATAATAGCCAATCAGAGTACAGAAACACAAGGAGTTATACTTTGTAGTTTCTGAAAAATCCAAAGTTTCTGTATCAAGTACAGATAGCAGCTGACATTTTAATGAGTATTTATGTGTCAATCAGGGATCCTTACCCTTATTTCCCACCATAGTAATCTGCAATTATTTCTCTCTCTGGCCTCTCTCTAATCTGGTGATTCTATAAGGGCAGGAACTTTATCTTTCTCCTTACTGCAAACATAGTAGCTAGTTTGCCAAGCAAATCAGGCATTAATGTTTTCTGAATAAACTAGGTCCTAAATGGTTCAAAAAGTGTTAACTGTTAACCCAGGGGTTTATGAAAATGCAATAGAACATAAAATTCAATCTATGACATCTAGTAGGAAAACATCTTTAGAAAAACTTTATTGTTCCATATATCATGCTTTCTCCCCTTTCTTTTTTCAATGCCTGGTATTAGGTACCAAGCCACAACTTCATACATACCAAACAGACATTCTAATACTGAGCCACATCCCCAGCCCCTAAAATGTGTTTCATATCATAGGTAACAATTTGTAAAGTCTGAAATCATAAAGACAACTCTATGTGCATTATTCATTTGTTCTCAGAAACACCTTGTAGCTAATACAAGAATTTCTCATATAACAAGAACTGTGAAATTTCCAGAGGTTATGTATGTTGTCCAGAGTGATGGCATTAGCTACAAATCTATACAGCACTTCTCCAGATAATCACTTCTTTACTATGAAAACCTGAGACAACTGAATAAGATTTCAATTATAGTAATTATGACTTGGTTAATTGAGAGAGGCATAGGCTTTGAAGCAGACAGGCCTGAATTCAGTACCTGTCTCTGCCACTTACGAGCTGTATGAGCTCTGCCCTATGACCTCTCCCTCTCTGGTTTTATTTCCTGAGGTGTCAAATAAAGATACTCATTAAGAGTAAGTTTTAATTGGCTTCCTGTAAGCAAGTAACTCAGTCTGAAGAACTTCTGGGATTCAGATGATTATTGGTGTTTTGCTTCCGGTCTTATGTCATATTTAATCCACTACACCACAATTTTGAGTGTGCAAAAAAAAATGCGAGAAAGGAATCGACTGGATTAAAGTGTGTGGACGGGGCACGAGTGGCTGATGCCATCCACAGAAGGGGACCTGGCGGGGTCTGGTACCCGTGGGAATCAGAGGAAACAATGTTGCTTAACTCTAAGAACACAATCCGAACTCTTTCATCATCCGCAAAGATCAGTGCAGCGTCCATCTTCCTCCTCCTCCGCAGGCTGAATGGAGCACCTGGTTCGCTCCCGCCCGCCGTGGCCCCGGATACCTACGAGGTCAGGAGCAACTCACCCTGGAGACCCGGTTGGTATTGCCCCAGACTCTCCTCCAGGGCACAGCGCCCTGGGGACTTCGCCATGGGCTCACGGATGGGAGTTAAGCGGAAGTGTCCAGTGCACGCCCCTCCGAGGACAGTTCTAGCGCTGGAGGGAAGCCCGCTGGCTTCCAGCCGATGCCGTCTGTCTGTCACTAGGGAGCCAGGAACCCTGGACCGAGCTCGCGGGGCGCTTCCCACACTACCGCGTGGTGCTTGTCGGGAGTTGTAGTTCACAGGCTCACGGTCGGCCGCCTGGAGAGTGCTAGGAGCTTTCCAGATACACTACAAATCCCAGAGGACTCTGCGCTCAGGGCTCCGCTTGGGCGGTTTAGCAGTCAGTGCCTGTTGCCAAGAGACCGAGGCGGTCTCGTCCTTTCCCGCTCGCCTTCCTCTCATCCTTCAGCGCGCTGGACCTCCCGGCTGACCGAGGACCCGCTGACGGCCTCAAGATGTACTCTCATGCATCTGATCACTGGAGCCGCCCAGGAGCGCCAGTAATCAGCTCCGGGCCTTCGTTCACTTAGGACTTTTGTCAAAAAGGTCCAAAGATTTCTCAAGGAAATGAACTCTAGTCTAAATCTTCCAAACAGCCAGACCGAGCGCGGCCAACCCTAACACTCCTAGTAAGCCTGGGATCGGGGCGTGTAGTTGGCGCGCTGCCTGCTGGGAATTGTAGTCCGAGCCGGTCGCGGCCTGGTTCCAAACAGGGCTTCTGTTCATTGTTCAAGCAGGCCTCGGGGGCACGCGTGCGCAGTGGACAGCTGGGAAGTGTGTGGGTGAGACCCTCGGCAGAGCCCCCTTTCATTGTCTGGCCCCGACGCGTGCGCAGTGAGGCATCGCTGAGTCTGAGCAGGAGGAGGGAGGGGGGCCTGGCTCCTCGCCCTTCCCGAAGCGCCTGCGCACTGCGCGGCCGTCGCTAGCTGCCGTTACCGCTATGTGTGGGGCGTGTGTGGAATAACGTTATTGCCCGGCGGAACCGGGAGGCCGGGAGCGTGACGGCGGCGGCGGGGGGACGCGACGACGACGGCGGTGGGGAGACGACGGCGTGTCGGAGCCTCCCGGGCCGTGCCGGTGCCTCTCTCCACCGTGAGGGGTAAGCGATGCCCGCGGTGGCGGCGTCCGATCCTCCCCGGGTCGATCGGCGTCTGGGGTCGGTCGGGGCGCGGCCCGGGGCCGAGGGGCGCTTCCGGGGTGCTCCTCGCGGCCCCCGCCCCAGCCTGCGCCCGGGGCTCGGCGGCCGCGCTCCCCTCCCCCTCCCGGCTTTGTGCAGCCTCGCCGCGGCCCCGGGCGGGCGGGCGGGCGGGCGGGGAGGGGATGGCCGCCCCTACCCCCACCCCGGCGCCCAGCCCTTTGGGGGTGCCCGGCCTCCCTCCCGGGGGGCGTGCAAGGGAGACGTGTGGTCACGACTGCACCCCGCGCTGGCTCCGGTGTAACCCCTAGGGAGCGGGCGGGCGGGCGGGTGGAGAGCGGCTTCCTGTGGGCTTCATTGTCCCAAGGTTGCAATGTAGGGTTTGGGGATTTGCTTCCCTTCCATTTTATGCAAGGAGGGGAATAATAATAATAGTGGTAGTAGTAGTAGTAGCAGCTGCAGGATGTCAGGGATTTATATCCTAAGTCACTGATTCTATTTTTCTAGCATTTAAGTTGTTTTACTATTTTCTGCTATTATCCTCCAACATGTAAAGAACACAGAGAATATGTGTGTGTGTGTGTGTGTGTGTGTGTGTGTATACATATATATATAATCTGCTGGAGTCCAAGGTGATCAATATAAAATTACTAGGTGACAATGAAGACCGAGCTAGGAAGGGCCTGACAACGAAGCTGTTGTGCAGCAGGGAAATGAACCGGCAGAATTATTTTTCCACTGGGTGGGTAATGCATTCATGTCCCCAAGGGAATGCATTAGGATACATCTACACGAACAAAACAAAATAAGCCTGGTACGTTTCAGTTTCTGAAATTTCTTGTTTTTATTCTGTTAATGTTAATGAAAATTTAGCTATTTGAGAGGAATTTATTGGTTGAAAATTTATCCTCTTAAGTGCTTTGAAACTTAAGTCAGCAATACTTGCTATATAGTGTCTTACTGGCCTTTCTGCTTAAAACAAGCAGGAAGGGGAGGAGCAGGTGAAAGGAGAGAGTTACATTATGAAGATAGACTAGACCTTCATGGATATAGCTCTATGTAATGATGCTTCAGAAATTTAGGAATTCAGCTCTTGGAGCAATTGCACTGATAAAAAGGAAGTTACAAACTATACTGGGCATGTCTGCCATAATTTTCAAAAAGAAAGAAAACCAGAGCTGCTTTGCTTTGTAAGTTCTGTAGAATTTTTGTACTTTAAAACAGGAATCTTAAGTCCGCATGACAGAAACTAATGAGACACTAAAACTACTAAAGTTAGCTGACTTGTCTGCCTAAAGCCAGACTAAAGTAAGGCACAGCCAAATAAAACCCAAGTGTGATCTCTTGCCCAGACCAAATTTATGAAAATCTGCTCTTTATGCTCCTTGAATTGTCTGTATCAACTAGCTCCATTCTCTCAGTTGTATTAATTTAATCCTTGTTTTTGTGATAAAAAATTATTACACTGAAGATAGAACTTCTGTTTTATAAATTAAGGAAAGTTGCCCCATTGTGTGTGTGTGTGTGTGTGTGTGTGTGTGTGTGTGTGTGCGCGCGCACCCGTGCGTGCACGTGTGCATGGTTGTGTCTCTGCAAATAATGCTCGTCCACCTTTTTGTGGGTAGCTGGGGTACTGAACCTGGGGCTGACAGGCAGGCAGGCTTTGCAAGCAAGCACTCTTAACCACTGAGCCATCTTCCCAGCCCCAACATGTGCTTTTTATTTAAAAAAAAAATGGAATGTTTTCCTACTTGCTAGTAAACAAGTTTTTAATACTTCTTGAAAAACTAATATTTTATAGCATGACCAACTCTATAATCTGTGCTACAAATAAATTTTACAGTTAAAGGCCTATGAAGTTTTTTTATTAGTAAATTGTGTTATATTCACCTTAAACTAGAGTTTACCTTTTGAAAACCATTACTTTCGTATTTAAAAAAAAGACTTATTTATTTGAGAGAGAAAGAAACAGTGAGTATGGGCGGGCCAGGGCCTCCAGCCACTGTAAATGGACTCCAGATGCATGTGCCACCCTGGGCTTCTGGCTTTACATGGGCCCTCGGGAATTGAACTCTGGTCTTTTCTGCTTTGCAGGCAAACACCTTAACTGTTAAGCCATCTCTCCAGCCATAGTTTCATATTTTTTATTGGGTTTGTTTTGCCATAAAGTGTGTTTTATAAACATATAATTAGTTTTCTTAAAATTTTGCTCTTTTTAAAGATTTTTATGTATTTATTTGAGAAAGAGAGAAAGGAGGAGATGGACAGAGAAAGTGAGTTTGGGGGCACCAGAGCCTCCTGCTACTTACTGCAAATAAACTCCAGATGCCTGCGCCACTTTGTGCATCTGGCTTTATGTGGATGCTGTGGAATTGAACCCAGATCATTAAGTTTCACAAGAAAGCACCTTTAGCTGTTGAATCTGCTCTCCAGTCTTCAGATTCTATCATTTTTTTTTTAAAATAAGCCTTTAGCACTTATTAGAGTTTTCAACCAACTGAAAAAAGCTTCTAATTAAACTGTGTACGTGAATTGTATTCAGTCATTTTAAATGTATTTTACTGGTAACTTTCATGGTATAAAAAAATGTGCTGCGTGATGGGCTGGAGCGATGGCTCAGAAGTTAAGGCACTTGCCTGCAAAGCCTAACTACCAGGATTCAGTTCTCCAGTGCTACCTAAAGCCAGATGCACAAAGTGGGACAGGCATCTGGAGATCATTTGCAATGGCTGGAGACCCTGGCATGCCCATACTCTGTGTGTCTGTCTGTCTGTCTCTCTCTCTCTGCTTGCAGATAAATAAAATATTTTTAAAAAGATATATGTTGTGTGAAATAAGTAATCTGCATACTGTCCTGTGTTAGCACTAGAATACCTAAACACAATCAATTCTTCATGCTAATGCAGATATTAATTTGTTTTTAAAATTTTTGTGCTTAGTGATTTAATCCATGTATCATTTTCTTTTTCCCTTTAATTTAGTGAGGGGGTTAGTTTTATTGTTGCATTTGCCAATAATCTGTACCCTTTTAGTACTGAAACTTGTATCTTTAAGTTTCTTACCAGCATGTTTTTTTATTCAAAAAAATTCTATTCCTGAAAGATTTCTACTATTATTAATTGTAATAATTTTTTTTCTGCCTTAAACATCAGGGTTTTCAGCTGTGTGCTATGCTAATAAGAATCTGATAGCTTGATACTGAGTTGTACACTCAGATATATGTACAGTTGCAAGTTGTTCAGGCTGTATAATAAAAGATCAGCAATATAGCCCCAATGTATGATGAGTTGATAATGATTTGAATTTTAAATGTTGATCTGTTTCATATAAGAAATAGGTTTATGCTTATTGGAGAGGAGTCTCAAACTATATTTTTTCATTTAACTTATGTCTTGTAATGAAGATGTCATATAATAACTACCCTTGGTAAAATGGAGTTTGATTTATTTACTCAAGTATTTTATGAGGGATGTGTTCAGCAATGAAGTTAGCTATTTTGTGGTATAAAATGAATAAGAAAACATCTGTGTTTGATTATGCTGGATATAATGTCCAGTTCAGTTGAAATGATTGCACAACAGTGTTTTTTTCTTTGTCAGAGTAAGTCACATAGCCAATATGTATGAAGTCTATCTTTATGTCAAACAAAGGTATAAAAAAAAACAATAAAAGGAAGCTTAAAGAAAATGTCATAAAAATTACTTAAATACAAATGTAGATTGCATAGAAGTGGAAAAGAAGCCCAATCATGCATTGCTTAGATTTGGAAAACAAGTGAGACATAGAAGAGAAAAACTCTTTATTTAATTATATCAATAATTAAGTGGCATAGAAACAATTGCCCTTTGGGGAATGGCATTATGAATATGTGACTTGTACTTGTCATATGTGCAACATCTACTAAATGATGAGAGAGGGAGAAAGAGAGATTTAATTTTTGGAAGTCTTTGTTAAGATACTTTACACAATTAAAGTTAAAAACAACTTGAGGCATCATCTTTGGCAAACATTTCTGAATGGTAGTGTCTGTAACTGAAATGAACCCTTGTCTTCTTGACCAAAGCCAAAGTTGTTTTCACCTCCTCCTCTTTAGTAATTTAAAATGACAACACCTATCCTCCTACTCTCATTAATAAAACATTAGAGTTGTAGGACCTTTACAAACTTCCCTCAAAGTGCCACATACTGCTATTATTCCTGAGGTTTTCTGTATGAACCCCTTTCCTGGACGTGGAAAAAAGCCCATTTGACTTTTGGAAAGTTTAATGGAAAGATTTTTACCAGGGTCTTAGGCCAGAGGAGGTCCTAGCCAACCAGATTAACCATCTGCCTGGAAAATAGAGGAGTGGAGGCAAAGCCAGAAAAGCTTATATTCAATATGGCCACACTGGCAAGGAAGTTGGAGCCAGAGTATGCATAGTAAAGCAGTATGGCCCAACTGTTTAGGTTGATCATCTGCTGGCACCAGTATATCATTGTTCTTGAGGGAGTAGCTGTCTTCCCTTCATGGGAGAATTGCTCTTGCTTAGAAGGGAAATTTAGTTTCCCTTCATACTGTGCAAGCCAGGAGGGCTCATTGTTCCCAAGAACTCTTGAGAGAACAGGATAGAGAAGCATAATGGAATCAGTTGGGCAATAACTGAGTCCTGGGGGGTGGGCGGACTGGCAAGGAATAAATTCAAAGCTCTATTACAAAATCTTACTTAAATTGACCTAATTCCTGCTTTGTTGTAGGACTTGATTTCAGTTCTGCTTTTAGGAGTAGGGTATGTGTTTCTTAGCCTATTAGATAGATCTCTTCTAGATTATCTTCCAAGTTAAATGTTTGGTGGTTTGTAACTTCACATGATCTAGTTTCCTTTACTTTTCTCATCTCTTACTACCTGTATTCAATCATTTGTATAAATGCTATTCTTTTTGTTCTGGTCTAGATTCTGCAATTATGGTCTGAATACCTGAAACTCTTTCATTTCAAGCTACGTACTTGGGCTTGGAGTATGATGTGCCACAGCTTAGAGAAAAAAACAAAAATGTCATATGGCTCTGAAAGTGTTATTTATATAATTTGGGGGATTTGTTTTGAGGTTCTGTACTTCTGCTTTGTTACTATTAAGGTAGCTTTCTTATGAAGTTATATTATTAGTAACTAGTAAGTTTCCTTTGATATTATTTTGAGTTTTTTGTTGTAATGTCCTTAACCATTACAAAATTGTCAATTTAAGTAGGTTCTTATTTTGCTCTTTGAAAAATTTGTCTAGAAAATACTGATGCAGTCCATGTAAAACCAACATCATTATAGATAGCTAGATCTCTCATATTCAATTTATACCATAAATGAGTTTTGAAGTTGTATTTTACTCATACATGCAATTAAATTTGATATGTTTGAATGTAGCTGTAAACTTTTTGAGATCTTCCTGAATCATGATTCTGTCATTCAAGGGATTAGCATCCCTTCCTGGCTTTTTGACATTTATGAATGTAATAAGCCAGATCTCTAATGTCTTCCTCCTGGCCATGTACTTGTGATAGCCAAAGACTAAGCCATCCAGATTTATAAATAGAATAAATATTACATAAAAATGCAGTGTGGGGGTGTGACACAAATATAATGAAAGCAAATCATTTTGATATGTTTGTTTTGTTTCCTATTTCCTTGTGTAATTAAAGGAATTGGTGAAATTAGGGCAATTATATAATTCTGTGATATTGATAGTAAATAAGAAAGGTGGTATAAAAAAAGTTCATCTAGACAGAGGCATTACAGTTAAAGATGTGGCACAGCTTTAAATGCATGACTTAAAATATGGAGTGGGGTAGTTTTACTTTACTCTGCATTCAGAGCATAATTTCAGAATTAAATATGGCAACTCAATTAGAACAAAAAAAGAATAACATTGATAAACCTGATCAGGTCAAATGATAGAATTGAGAAAGTTAAAGGAAACCAATTAAAAAAAGAGAGCATACTAGAATACTTTGTTTTGGTAATTTTCAAGGGATCAGTATATTAATGGTTCAAAGTCAATGTTAAAGTATGAAAATTCCTTCTACCTTGTTGTGTATATATAAGGTTCTACTTTCCCCAACCCGGTAGTGTCATGGTTTGATCCAGGTGTCCCCCACAAACAAATGAATGTGTTCTGATTGATAGATGCTCACCTGATGGCAGTTTCAGTTTTATAACCTGTTGGAGCTGTGTTGTTGCGGGTGGGCTTTTGGTGGTTATAAGCCAGCTTCCCCTTGCCAGTGTTTGGCATATCTTCCTGCCATTGTTTGCAGTGCTGTGGCAGAGGTGATGTCCACTCTCTGTTCATGCCACCGTTTTCCCTGTCATGACGGAGTCTCCCCTTGAGTCTGTAAGCCATATAAACCCATTCCTCCACAAGCCGCTTTTGTTTGGGTTCTTTCTGTGCAGCAACTAGAAAGCTGACTACAACAGTTTTGGTACCAGGATGTGGGTCATCTGTTGCTGCTAGAACCCTGATCTTGTGGCTTTGGGCTTTTGGAAGTGATCTATAGGAGGAATGTGGAAGGATTTGAAACCTCATCTTGAGAGATAGATGTCTTGCAGTGCTGTGAGTTCAGTTTGATGGACCATTCTGGTCAGAGTTAAAAGACCTGAATGCAGTAAGAACTATAGACTGTGAGGTTTGGCTTACAAGGGTGAGAAACAACTTTGTCTGGACTGTGCCAGAAGCAGTTTCTGTGAGAGGCTTTCTGCCTGTGTCCTGAGAACTTGTGCAGGGTTGCTTTGCGTGGAAATGGATTGGTGTGAGCAGATGGAGATGGCACAGAAAGAAAAGAGATCTTTGGGCTGAAACTGCTGCCTGTTCACCTGCAATTATTTGAGAGATTACAACCATTGAGATTGGGTCAGGTGATCTGCATTGGAACAGCAGGAAGAATGCAGATTCCATGAAGTAATGGGCCTGAATGCTCTGTTTCCCCTGGATTAACAAATTGGTAGCCTACCTGGTTCTTTGGAGTGGAGCAAACACAGGAAGAAGGAGTCATTGGATTTGCAACACAGTTTTGTTTTTCAAAAATAGCCATCGGCAATGTGAAGCAGGTGTGCTAGATTGCCTGCATGGAGACCTGATGGAGCCCTGAGGATGAACTGTGGATTGCAATGGAGACCCATTTAAATGCCAGGACTATGGATGTCTGCCAAAGCGAGCTGCAAGCACCAGAAGTTTTTTCAGACTGAGTAGCCGAGCTGGAGGGGCAGAATCAAATCTCCAAGAGAGTCGTTACTGTTTAGAATTATTGAATTTGGAGTTAGAGATTGAGGTTTCCCTGCTTGTTTTAAATTTTGTATTGGTTCAATCTGTTTATGTCATGCCTCACGTTATCTTTTGCAATGTGAATGCTCTGTGCCATTACGGGCTTATTTTCTGTAATTTGGCTCAGTTGATAGCTGTGGGGACTTAAGAGTTGAGCTGAACACATTGTATTTATATCATGTATGATTATTAGTTTGTGGGGGCCAGGGGTGGACTGTCATGGTTTGATCCAGGTGTCCCCCACAAACAAATGAATGTGTTCTGGGTAATCGATCCTCATCTGATGGCAGTTTGAGTTTTACAACCTCGCTGGAGCTGTGTTGTTAGGGTGGGCTTATGGGGTTACAAGCCAGCTTCCACTTGCCAGTGTTTGGCACACCTTCCTGCCATTGTTTGCAGTGCAATGGTGGAGGTGATGTTCACCCCTCTGCTCATGCCATTGTCTTCCCTGCCATGATGGAGTCTCCTCTTGAGTCTGTAAGCCAAATAAACCCATTCCTCTACAAACCACTTTTGCTTGGTTTCTTAACATATAGCTAACTTTTTATTATGCTTTCTGTACCCTTCAATTCAAGGAAATAGAAATGCAAATATGTGTTCTGTACCCTCCTTCCATCTTTTACACAAAAGATAGCCTCATTACACACTGTATCTTGAGTGCTGCTATTTCTGAGTGTTTGGTAAGTCTCTCATATTAAATCTTATATTGTGTATAGAGACAAGTCAGATGCATCTAGGGGGAGAATGTTCTATCATGCAGTGGTTCTGAAGAATGGGATGAGTGAACTCAAGAACAAAGTGGCCACTGTTGCTGGAGTGAGAAAAGGGAAGAGTAGGAGGATTATAGATTGGATGGAGTTATTATTGGTTGATGTTACTTACGTCCTGTGGGAATTAATTGAGGGTTTTGAAAGGATTACTCTGACAATTTCATAGATACGAGCCCAGAGTGGAGCAAGTAAGGAAGGTGAGCTACAGAGTTGGTGTTCGTGAAAGTTGTCAGTTTCTGGTTTTACAAAAATCAGGTGTTGGACCTGTCAAAATAGAAATGTCAATTAAACATCTTAGTGGACATACCAAGTAGCAATAGGATATATAAGTCAAGAATTCTTAGGAGGGTATTCTTAATTTTATTTATTTGCAAGGAGAGAGAGAAAAAAAGAGAAAGGGGGAGAGAGAGAGAATGAATGAATGAATGAATGGGTACACCAGGGCCTCCTGCGACTGCAAATGAACCCCAGATACATGTGCCATTTTGTGAATCTTGCTGTATATGGGCACTGGAGAATCAAACCTGGGCTGTTAGGCTTTGCAAACGAGTGCCTTAATTACTGAGCCATCTCTCCAGCCCCCCAGGAGAGGTTTAAATATTTTAAGCATCCCCAGTAAACTGGGAAGAGAGAAGCTTGGGTAGGAAATAAAATAGTTTGAGAATAGGCACAAACCTTGAAGCCTGCTATGCTCAGCAGTGAAAGGTTAGCATCAGGAAGGATTGATAGATGTGGCCATGGAGGCGTGAAGAAACAAGGGTACAATGTCCCAGAAGCCAAGGGAAGAAAAGATTTTTAGAGATGAGTGCTCACTCATTCATTTTACCTTAACCATCTGAATACTTCATTAGAAATCAGGTACTACTTACTCATGTCAAGGTCTCTGAGCTAAAGATATTATTGCACCTCTCTTCATTCTGGTGTATCAACAGGGATATTTGTTGTTATTCTTCCCTGCAAACTATTAATATAAAGCCCAACTAAGCTACACATAAGAAACAAATGAAATGTGTAGATGCAGACAGGGATCACCTTCCCTTACTGCACTAAATGTGATGCCACCTCATTGTTGTAGTTAAAGAAATATTTTGGCTGAAGTGACAAAAGTACTTTTCATTGACTTTGTAGAAATAGTGTTGACTTCTTATAGACCTTTTTTTTTTTGAGTCAGGAAGGTGAGCTACAGAGTTGGTGATCATGAAAGTTGTCTGTTTGTGGTTTTAAAAAATCAGGAGTTGGACATGTCAAAATAGAAATGTCTATTAAACATCTGAGTGGACATATCAAGTAGCACTCTCAACTCACTCTGTAGCTCCAGGCTGGCCCCAAACACAAGCAGGATGAATCTTCTGGGTGCTAAGTGTGTCACAACTCCCAGATGGATTCCATTGTACTAGGCCATTAGGCCATTGTGCACATCATCTTACACAGTAGTCTTAGGAATGGAGTAAAGGACATCCTGGTAGGAAAAGAGCAGGAAGGCTTTGGGATAATACCTGTCTCCAGTCTTAATCCTACCAACTCATCCTTAATTTTCAACAATGTCTAAATAATGAAAGTGAAGCAGAAAAAGTTAGCATGTCTGCTTTTTTCCAGGCCAGCATAAAGTGATGGATAAAGGCTATGTTACATGGAATAGAAAATGTGCAAATTCATGCCTGAGAAGTTGGAAAGGAGGCTTAAACTCCAGACAAAGTGCTAGAAAACTAATTTCAGCAAGCTAGAGGAAAGGGGAAATGGAGAGAACCTCCTTGATGAAAGGGGTAGGGGTATAAAAATGTTTATCTTGGTGGGAAGAAAAGAAACATTCTGGTGTTGCTTGTAGACTTCCACCTTGGGGCAAGATCTCTCGTTGTTCATGGTTCTGTGTGCCAGGCCAGCTGGTTTTAGAGCTTCTGGAGCATTCTCCTGTCTCTCTCATCCTTCTTGAGGTAGGTATGCTGAGATCACAGATGCCTGCTGCAGCATCCAGCTTTTTTTTTTTT